>CAUYPK010018606.1:0-25889 GCA_963574355.1 Loris lydekkerianus
GTCTTGGCACAATAACTGAGAGAATGCCAGGAAGGCTGTGTTGACCAGTGTGATGAAAATGTGTCAAACGGTCTATGAAGCTAGTGTATGATGCCCCATGATCATATCAATGTACACAGCTATGATTTAATAAAAAAAAAAAAAGGTACATGTACACAATGCTCTGTTCAGTAGGAAGTAAATACTCAGTGTCCTTGGTTTTCAGAACATAAATAAATTTGTATTAAATTAAAAGGGTTCTCAAGTCTACCTCAAAGGTATTTATGAATTATTAAAAGAAAGCCCTAAAGATCAAAAAGAAAAAAGGTATTAAGTTTCCCTATGACATACATCATTGTGCTTTTGTCCATGTTAATCAACAAGATATTTATGTGATTTATAAAACATTTGGAAGTATCCTTAGAGAAAGGAGGAAGGTAAGAAAGTGACTGATATTTGAATAGAATCAGATGACTAATGTCATCACACATCAGGAAGCATGAGATTTGCATTTCACTGATAAATTCCCATCTTGTTTTCAGTTTTTTTGATGATGTAAAGACAATGAATTTTCTGGTCTGGGAGATATCAGTTCCCATTAAAATGTTAATTCCCTTTTAATCAAAGTGGTTTAGCAATAGTTGGTAAGAGCCTAGGTGCCATGGCGGACTCTGGGTTTAAGTCCAAACTCATCTGTGAAGGTAAAAGCCTCTCCTACAGCTTAGAGCCCACATGCTCTGAAGCTGGCGGGTTCAAACCTGGAAATGCTAAACAACAATGACAACCACAACAAAATAACCAGCCATTGTGGTGGGCACCTGTAGTCCCAGCTAACTAGGAGGCTGAGGCAAGAGAATCTCTCAAGAATTGGAGGTTGCTGTGAGTTGTGATGTCACAGCACTCTACTGAGGGCAACATAGTGAGACTCTGTTTTAAAAAAAAAAAGCATACCAAATACCTCATGGGATTTGTGATGTTTTTACAAGTTAACATGTGTATGCGCAAAGCCCTCAAGACAGGTTCTGACAAATGGTAGGTGCTCAGCAACATTAGTATTAGTATAATTTCTTATTTTGCTATTGAAAACTTTTTCTTGGTGTCAGTGAAGTCTTTATAAATGTAATACATATTAATTTAATTTTATTTCACATAATTTATTACATATTAAATTATTTAATGCAAGTTAAATTCATTTTTTTTCTCTAGTTCTGTTCCTACATAGGTGAACAATAGTTAGACAGGAATGTCCATATACTAGATCTTTAAGCATTTGAAATCAGTGATGTCAGTAGTCCCAGATTTTTAATCTTTTAATAATAATGCTAGATTTTCTCCTTATTTTTAATAACAATTCTTAATTTTTCCCTTCTCTTAAATTGCCAACAATCATTTCTAGTTTTTTAAAAGCTCTACTTGCTGATTTGAATGTGCCACTTCTTCTGTGACTTTCTCCTTCTCTTATGAATTAATAGTTAATTTATAGGAATTTAATTGGGAAAAGTCAACTAATCAAACATTTTCAGAAAGTAAAATATTCAATATTCTTAACATTAGGAATACTTTTGAAAAGTTCCAAATTTCCCCAAACATTTTATCTAAATTAAAAGTAGGTATAGGGGTTGGGAGCAGTGGCTCATGCCTGTAATCCCAGCACTCTGGGAAGCCGAGGCTGGTGGATCACTTGAGCTCACAAGTTTAAGACCAGCCCGAGCAAGAGTGAGATCTAGTCTCTAAAAATAGCTGGACATTGTGGTAAGCACCTATAGTCCCAGCTACTTGGGAGGCTGAAGCAAGAGAATCACTTGAGCCCCAGAATTTTAGGTTTCTGTGAGCCATAACACCATAGCACTCTACCAGGGGTGACAAAGTAAGACTCTGTCTCAAAACAAAAAACAAAACGAAAAAAAAGAAAAAACCCTAGTTGTAAGGAGAAGGTTCTGGAACAACTGAATTGCCACATGCAAAAGGATAACATTGAACACCAACCTCAGACCATTTACAAAAATTATTTAAAATGAACCTGTGACCTAAATATAGGAGCTAAAGCACGTGAGTGTAGTGGCTCATGCCTATAATCCTAGCACTTTGATTGGCCAAGGTGGAAGGATCACTTTAGGCCAGGAGTTTGAGTGCAGCATGGGCAACATAGTGAGACCCCATCTCTATAAAAAATTCAAAAAATAAAAGCTAGCTGGGTGTGGTGGCACATACCTGTAGTTCCAGCTACTCAGGAGGCTAAGGCAGAAGGATCACTTGAGCTAAGAAATTTGAGGTTACAGAGAGTTATGATAATTCTACCACAATCCAGATTGGCAACAGAGTGAGATTTGGTTTCTAAAAAAAAAAAAAAAGAGCTTAAACTATAAAACTTTCCGAAGAAAATGCAGGGGTAACTTTTCATAACTTTGGGTTTAAGTAATAGATTCTCAGATATGACACCAAAAGCATGGGCAGCAACTAAAAAATAAATTAAAATTAAAGACTTTTGTGCATTAAAGAACATCATCAAGAAAGTGAAAAGACAATCTATAAACTGAGAGAAAATATTTGTAAATCATATATCTAATAAGGGTTTAATATCCAAAATAATATAAAAACTAGTGAAGCTCAACAACAAGCAGACAACCAGGGCCAGGCTCAGCAGCTCATGCCTGTAACCCCAGCACTCTAGGAGGCCGAGGTGGGGGATTGCCCTGAGCTCAGGAGTTCAAGACCAGCCTAAGCAAGAGCAAGACCCCATCTTTAAAAAATAATTGGATGCTATGCTGGGCACCTGTAGTCCCAGCTACTTGGGAGGCTGAGGCAGGAGGATGATTTACTTGGGAGGCTAAGGCAGGAGGACTGCTTGAGCCCAGGAGTTTGAGGTTGCTGTAAACTGTGTGTGGCACTCCACCCAGGACAACTGTCTCCAAAAAGAATTAAAATGGCAAGTTTCATGTTATATATAGTTCATTGCAATAAAAAATTTCCAAAACACTATGTGGGAGAAAGACCACTTAAAATAGGAGAAAACAATGGCACGTATAACCTGAATATTTAAAGAAAACTGTTCATTTGGGGAATAGAGATAGGGACAAAAGGAAGAACAAAATATTAATGCTTTTCTGCACTACTCATATTTGTACAAGAATGTACAAAATTAAATCTGAAAAAATTTCATCTAATAAAACAGAAATACTAAGAAATCAGAGAGCCATCACTCTTTCATATGTGTGGGGTTGTTGGGTTTTTGTTTTTTTTTAACAATTGAATAAAGCTCTTCATAGAATAATGTTCACAGAGCACACCCATCAGTACCCGTCTGGAAGTTCGCCATGCAGGGAGACCCTCAAGTGAATCCTTCAGTCTGTCTCGCCCTGACTTGCTTGCCAGTGACTCCCACGATGTGTGTCTCCAGTCTTTGACCTCCATCTGCCTCCTTGTCATGGCCACTACGATGCCGTCTCACTCTCACCCAGGCTACAGTGCAGTGACACAACCACAGCTCACTGCAACCTGCAACTCCTGGGCTCTATAGTCCTCCCACCTTAGCCTCCCAAGTGAGTATCCAGGACTCACAGGTGCCTGTCACACGCCCAGCCTCATAAACTTGAAATATCTGAACATAAGATGTGCAGACACTTAGGAACCTTCTGCTCCCTACTGAAGCTGGGATCTTCTCCAGTGCTCTCTGCCTCAGAAAATCGCACCATCACCCATCCAACTGTTAAAGCCAAAACTAAGAGGTCATTTGTCATCCTCTGCCCTAACCCACACACTAAAACTACATTCACGGCCAAAGATTTTACCTTTTATGTACTTCGCAAAATATTTTATCTTTTCGCCTGCACTGCTCTCCCTAGTTCAAGCCCATCCAGCTCCTGCCCAGAATGCCACGAGGGCTCCTGTCTGTCACTCCCGTCCAGCTCCTGCCCAGAATGCCACGACGGCTCCTGCCTGTCACTCCCGTCCAGCTCCTGCCCAGAATGCCACGATGGCTCCTGTCTGTCACTCCCGTCCTCATTCTTGGCCCCTCCAACCCACGATCCATCCCATAACCAGACTGACTTTAAAACGGAGGTACATAGTCTCATTTCTCTACTTAATGTCCTACTGTGGGTTTCACTGAATTGGGGACTCTCGCTGTACTTCAGGGGACAGCAAGGCCTGCAGCAGCTCCTCCGCTGTGTCCCGGGGACGCTGGGCTGGCAGCTGGCTCCGCTGTGTCCCGGGGACGCTGGGCTGGCAGCTGGCTCCGCTGTGTCCCGGGGACGCTGGGCTGGCAGCTGGCTCCGCTGTGTCCTGGGGACGCTGGGCTGGCAGCTCCTCCGCTGTGTCCCGGGGACGCTGGGCTGGCAGCTGGCTCCGCGCCCCTCTCTCACTCCTGGCGCCCCCTCCCGCACTCCCGGTCTCCCTGCTGTTCTTGTTCCCCTCACGCCCCTGGTGAGCTGTAATCGCCACTTACTTACTTACCTCATTGGCAACCGGGCAGACTGCACGTTAACCGAAGAGACTGCGGTTGATTTGCCAGATTGAGCAAAATATAGGATGCCCAGCAAAATTTGTATTTCAGATAAACAGCAAATCATGTTCTCGTGTAAGTGAGCCATCCTATTCGTGATTACTTACACTAAAGAATTATTCATTGCACTGTATATTAAACTTGACACCCCACGGCAAGTGCGTTGACAGTTTACTATCGCCCTCCTGGTGCCAAATGGCAGCGCAGAAACAGCCCTGCACGCGGCCCGGGACGCAGCGACTCCGCAGAGCCCTCCTTGGCCTCAGCCGCCTCCCCTTCGCTCCGTCTCCCCGCTCCCCGCCCGAATAAAGTGCCGCTCCGCTCGTGGTTAAGACCAGTGCCCCTGTCCTGAGGGCCCCTCTTCATCCCTCTCCTCCCGGATCTGAGACACAGACCATCTTGCCTCATCTCTGCAAGAAAACCAAGTGGAAGGCTCTCCAGTGCCCTCCCGGCAGCCACTCTGCACTCAACAGCTAGATTAAAACGCTGTTTTTGTCCAGCTATTCCTCTGTTCATGAAATGCATGTCAAATTCCCATCTTGATATTCAAGGTTCTGCCTGATCCTGTCTACCCATAGACATCAACGCCCGTCTTGGTCAGCTGGCTCATCCTCCCTACCCCAGGCACCTCGACCCCCCACCACAGCCCCCCCCCCAGTACTCCCCTCTCCAGCTTCCCTCCTCTCTGCCCTCAAGCCCTACCACCTCCTCCCAGTCTTCCCAATTGTGATTTTTCTCTGTTCAGGTTCTGTAACCCCCTGAACCTTAGCATATATTTTACCACTTGATACTATAACATCTTATCTAGTCTCAAGTATTATTTACTTCCCAAGGAAGCTTATATGATGATTGAAGACCATGTTTTCTGTCTGTTTTGTATCTTTAAAAGTGCTTAGAATAAAGAAGGTGTTTAATAAATATTTACTAACCAAATTTAGCTAAATAAGTAGAAAGTCTGATCCTCAGGTGAACTGTTGTCTCTACTTTCTTTGCTCTTTGCATAGAATAAAGCACTCATATGCTCTTCAAGGGCCTTACCTTTCCCTATTGATCACACTAATAAATTACAGCTAAATTTATGTTAGAAATTAAAGTAATTTTCATATTTCTTTACTGTCATAGCTGATAATATTTATGGTTAGTTAGAAAATATCCATTCATTCCTATTTACTCAAATAATGTAAACGGTGAACTTCCAGCAATGTGTGGTTTCCATTATTGGCATCAAAACTGAATCAAATATTTCATGACCTTATTAAAAATCCCAAATGGAATGTCTGGGGAATGTGGGCTGGTGTGTGGGATGTGTGGATGTCTGTGCACTGTCGGGCCGGTGAGCCTCTCAAGTCGTAATCACTGAGCAACTGCTCTAAATCTCCTCTTTCCCGTAGCTAATCTTCAGAATGGGGAATTTGGAGTCAAAGAATCATGTAAATTAAAAGTTTAAAATAAGTATTCCTGTACTACAGGAATCAAACCAAATAAAATCTAAGGGAAATTAAAAGAAAGAAAGAAAATCTAAGGGACATAAATGTATGCATGCCAAATTCTGTTCTCTAGAAGGAACCCACAGCCTTAGTAAGTTCCTCAGAGGTGCTTAGGACAGCACCTGCAGCCAGTGCCATGACTCCAACATCATCATTACCAATCCAGAAAAATCTAAAGGATTGCCAAAACTCGGCCGAAAAGTCTCAAAAGTTCTGTAACTGATGAAGAGAAACTAAGAATACACATGACATTCTGGAGTGAGGGCACAATCAGACTATTAGCCATTGAAAAGAAGCCATCTGTCATGTATTCCTGGGATAACCTGGCAAGTGCTGGATCTAATCATAGCAATGAGAGGCGACCCCTGAGCAAAATGGGCAATAAACAAAGAGACAGGTCTGTGTCCCTGTGACCAGCATCGTGAGCCAGAGCAAAGGATAGAGTTAGAAAGAGTGGCAATCTAGGGGACAGGTGAACAGAGACCACACACAGGACCCTCACTGCTGGCACAGTTCTGTCCACAGGGGAAGGCTGTGATGTACAGGCAACAATATTCAATCGCTCTCTCTCATGCAACCAAGGATCCTTGATTTTCTGGGACGAGTTCCCTTGCAAACATGCTAAGCTATTGTCAGAGCTGGGGAGACTTGTGCCCATCTCTAGGTTCAGAAATGAGTCACAACAACCACACAGTTGGGGCGGTGATAGCTAATTCATCTGGTTTTTCTACAAGCTGGACAAAACTCCTGTAACAATTATTTGTTTCTCATTGCTCCAATTTACCAAGCAACCATCTAAGAAATCATTCTCTTGCTGAGATTCCTTAAACTGTATAAGAACATTCTCCTGAAATTAGATACAGAGTCCCATTTACTGAAGATGCACTTCAGAAACCAGAGGCCCCTGGGCCTGGCTAACATGGAAGAATCCCTTAGAGCAGGCTCAACTCTGTGAAAACTATACACCTGAACTTCCTTCTGGGCTTTTGTTGTTGAGTGGTACTGACTGGTGATGTTCTTGAGACCCCTGCTGAACAACCCACCTGCCTTTCTCCTATTGCAGGAGGGAAGAGAGGCAAGGCTGCCCTACTAAGTGCCCTGTCTGCACTCTGATTGGGCACAGGCCCTGCCAATGCCTTCACTGTTCTCTGAGACAGGCCCTGCCAGTGCCTTCACTGTTTCCTATGACCCCCTTCACATTGTGGCTGCAGGGGCACACAGTTGTGGCAGAGACAGCATGGCTCTGAGAGCCCAGATATTTATTATCTGACCCTCTACCTAAAACATGTACATTGTGCTTAAATCTGCTCTTGAACTATCCCGGCCTGTGACAAACACCATGTGATGGTTGTGCTCAGCAGATGCTGAGGAAGGCTGGGTGCCTTTGTGAGCCACGTCCGTGAAGCTTCTGCTGAACAGGGACCAGCGGGAAGCGCAGCCCGCCCTCACCTGCCGCTGGACTGTAGGGCCAGTGTTCTAAATGAAGAGTAATTTCCTTTTGGTAAAAATGATATCTTTTCTTTGCTAAACTTTAATTTTAATTATTTTATTTTTCTCTTTTGTAAATATAAGAGTTACAAGTCTAAGAATTTTAGGTCTAGTTTTAGGTTTTATACACATAAATAATAATACGTTCAAGAAATAGGATTTTAATACTAGGATTCCATGAGGAACCTTAAGTAGAAAGTGCTGTACCCACCCAGCCCGACACAGCTCACGCCACCTGCCAGCCATCTTGATTCCTGAACAGGAGGTTGCCAGTTTTTAGAGGTTCCCCTGGCTAAAGTAGTGCTGACGGTGCTCTCAACCCACATGGGGCCTGAGAGAGTCTGGTGCTGCTGCCCTCACCTCACACTGTCTGCTCAAAGCAGCCGGCAAGCTTGGCCGCAGCCTTCAAAAGCCCTCAGGTCAATCACACACTTCAAATGTGCAACTTTACCTCTAAGGAGCTTCCCCAGAAATGACATCTCTGACTCACCACTGATAGACAGGGTCTGTCCAGGTTTATAGATCACTTCTCTCACTGAAATTTCAATTACGATACTATTAAATAATCAAATCCTATTATGAGAGAAATAAGCTGAACTCACCTCTTGACACAGATGTGGAGGTTTAGAAGAGAGCCAGTCGGTCACTCCCGTGACTCAGAAGAGCATGAGTTGCTCATACTGTTTCTGGGAGTGAACTAGGACAAAACGGAGTTTAGTCTTTTCCAAGGTAGTGTCCACCAAGCACAAGCAACCTGACCACCTCATAACTCAGATGAGACATTCTTAGGTCTCTGCTGTCTACAGTATACATTGAAAGAGAACTAAAGCTGGAAAAAAATAGTCCAAAGTCACTCGCGTGCACGCAGTTCATCGAGCATTCCTTTGATAAAGCCTTGCTGTCGCTCACACAAAGTAGCTGGAATAATGTCTCTTAAAATGATTTTTCCAAGGTCTTTTCAAAGCGATCCACAAAAATCTGATAGGCAGAAGAACAAAATAAGTCATTTGTCTTTGATTAGATTAATTTAACTTCATACTTTTATTTTTAGAAATTCAGAAAGTAAAAAAGTCTAGTTTTTGTGTTAACATTTTTTATAGGTGTATACTATTATGAAAAAAACCAAACAATTCAGGAGTAAAGAAAACATTGTCTATGAGAGTGAGAGAAGCTTAAAGTATTATATCTTTTTATGGAACTATTTCTATTTCTAAGCTTGACAGTGTCTGAAATTAAAGATATATAGAAATGAAAACAAAAGTACTTCCTCTTGGAATAAGAATGTCTTAGAATTTTACAGTTTTCAATGATGTTAGATGCCATGAAATTAAATACTTTCATATTAGAAATGAGAAAACAGAACTGCAAGGAGAGGGCCCGGCCTCAGGGCTCAGAGCCAGCACAGTGAGCACAGAGGCCAGCTGAAGCTGAGTCTGGCCTCAGACCTCAGCCCTCCACACTGTGGTGCCACATCTGCAGACCTCATCAGTCCAGTGTGGTTCTCTGGGGCTGCTCTTAATGTTTGAGACCTTTGAAATTATTCCATATATCCATATATTTGATCCAAACTTCAAAGAATACTGTAGTGTAATTTCTAACCACCAATTTGTGTTATTCAGTATATTGCTAGATATCTTTTTTTTCTTTGTTTTGTTGTTACCAGGATCCCAGAATCCCATGATGTGGACCCAGTTCCCGCGGGTTGCAATCTCGGTAAGATTCCCAAGCCTTGTCTCTGGAGCAGCTCCTCCCTTTCTGCTGCCAGGGCTTTGTTCATGATTAGCACTCCCTAGACTTTGTCCATGATCTTAAAACATTACCTATTTGTACAGACACCTTGTGGTTTGAACAGTGGGGTTGACATCGTTTGTCATTGGAACAGCCTCGAAGGTGACCACACCAGGATTCAAGGGATTCAAGTCTCCCAATAATGCCAGCACTAACCCTGACAAAGGTAGGATGCAATGACCCAGTATGGCAGAGGTATAATTTTCTAGACAAGGATTCCTCAAGGGTCTTGCAGCACTCACAGACAAGATGAATATGCAGGAGGCAATCAGGGAGGCTCTAAGAGGCAGGGTAGAAGTCAGATCCATATAGAATGAGGGGCATGACCATAGGTGTGTTCTGGACACAGTGCCTCTGCTACACTTTTGAAATTTAATTCTTCCACCTCCATTTTTGGTTGGGAAAAACAAATACAGCAGAGTCTCCGTAGGTGACCCCATCCCTGCACTGACAACCTCCTTAAGTTCACCTAATTTTCATAGACTGGACACATTAGTCCAGCACCACTTCTGTATGCTGACCAGCTTGTTACAGTCCCTTAGGTGGTCAACGTCCAGAGGTTCTAATGTATAATAAAGATGAAAAAAAGAGTGGAATACTGTAATAGAAATAACATTATCTTGAAGTCAGAAAGCTAATGGTAAAGCAAAATAAGAGTATTGGAGAAAGAATGGGACAGATGGCTAAACCTCATTCTTCTCTGCTCCTTTTGGATTTCCATTTTGACAGATATTCGGTATGAGAATGTGATCGTGCAAGATGGTGAGCAAAAGCACAGCCTGGAGCAGACTGAGACAGCATAAGCCAGAGCCTTCAAAGGCCCAGTGTGTCCTCCTGTGTGAACTACACAAGAGTGGGCTGCAGAAAGACCCGGCTTAGAGATGATTCTGTTAAGAAAGACCACAGAGTTGTATTGAAAGCAGACACCATATGAGAAGAACACAGCCAAGGCTCTAAGTGTCAGCACCACTGCTGGCTGCAGTGATGGGCACACCAGTGCCATTGTGCACTGGGGACCGTCAGGCACATGGTGCTGGGCTCAAAACTTGACTTTTATTATTCCTCATCATAGAGAGGTCAGGGCTCTGGTCTTTTCTGCTCTGGCTGGAGGCAGTTGAGGCACTATGTTTTCTTCTGGTCTTAATAGGGCCTTTGACAAACTCAAGTAGGGATAGAAGACAGTGAGCAGGGTGATGGGACATGTCTAACCAGGTCATAAAAACAAGGATTGGAGGCCAGGCTCAGTGGCTCATACCTATAATCCTAGCACTCTGGAAGGCCGAGGCAGCTGGATTGCCTGAGCTCATGAGTTCAAGACCAGCCTGAGCAAGAGTGAGACTCCATCTCTAAAAATAGCCAGGTGTTGTGGTGGGCACCTGTAGTCCCAGGTACTCAGGAGGTTGAGGCAAGAGAAATCACTTGAACCCAAGAGTTTGAGGTTGCTGTAAGCTCTGATGGCATAGCACTCTATCGAGGGTGACAAAGTGAGATTTTGTCTCCAAAAAATAATAATAATAATAAAATAAAGATTGGAGCAACTGGAGAGGAAGTTAATTACCAGAATTTGCTGGTATATCAACTTCAAAATTGTTTGTGCAATTGGGATCACATAGACTTCAAGTTCAAGCAAACTGAACTTAGAACCTCGGACCCATTTCTTAATTTTCTGGCCTTGCTCAAAATGCTTGACTTCTCTGAATCTCTATTTCCACGTCTGCAAAATGGGAAAGGCATTCCCGGTTTTGCAGAGATTTTACTTATGATGGTTAAATGAAATGGAAGCTGCTCAATAAATGGTAGCTATCATTATTTTTGAAAGCAACACTGACCTTGGGTTGTGCCATTTACTGGCAGAAAATTGGCACATGAAACAAGAGAAGTATGCACAAATGTGAATGTGACAAAAAAAAAAAAAACACCCAAAACACTACTTGTTGTTCTGGACAGCAAAATACTTATGCGTAGGGCTTGCCTCCACATCTCAGCACGACTGCTTTTCGATATGTAAGATACCACATGAAGACAAATGTACCTGTCTCTTTCTAACTCCAACAGAAACTCACAGGTACACCAAAAACTTATAGCTTGTAGGTTTGTAGCAATTACAGCAACTCAAGGAATGGAATAATCATTACTTAATAATGACTGACACATGTGATAAGTCTGTCGAATGACAAGTGCTTCTTCTTCCTCTTCTGAAGCATGGGTTGAAGGGCTCTGAGCCTTGAGCTGCTACCTCACCCAAAACAAATTGATCTCTTCTCCACCAACTGTTGTCACATAAACAGTTCTTTTTTTTTAGAGACAGAGTCTCACTTTGTCACCCTCAGTACAGTGCTGTGCCATCACAGCTCACAGCAACCTCCAGCTCTTGGGTGAATCCAATACAAAAACAAAACAAAATGAAAATTTTTGAGGTATCAGAGAGCCACCAACATAATCAAGATTGTGGATCCAAGGTCACTAAGAGAAAAAAGCTCACTGACGTGACTCCATCAACTCCTCCATCTCCTTTAGATGTCCACTGACTGGCAGCAGCCCAGGCCAAAGGAGGAGAACTGAGAGCAGAGCAGATGCTGTCGGGCTGAGGGTCTCAGGACAGCCACTGACCTCTCTTGGTGCTAGGGAGGTAAAGTTGGTCCTCAGAGTTTGCCAAGGCATAGAAGTCCTGCTGTGTACCCTCAGACTTTCAGGAAGGCAAAGAAAAAATAAACCAGGCTTTAAAAAGGCTGAAATCCAGCCCTAAATCAGATGAACTCTTTAAAAGATGAAGATAATATGCTCCTACAGTTTGTCTGAGAAGTTTAAGACATTTCTCAAGAGGGGCCAGGCGCAATGGCTCATGCCTGTAATCCCTGTAAGCACTTGGGAGGCCGAGGTGGGTGGATTTTCTGAGCCCACAGGTTGGAGACCAGTCTGAGCCAAAGTGAGACCTCATCTCTAAAAGTAGTCGGGCATTGTGGCAGGAGCCTGTAGTCCCAGCTAGTTGGGAGGCTGAGGCAAAAGAATCTCTTAAGTCCAAGAGATGGAGGTTGCTGTGAGCTGTGACACTATGGCACTCTACCAAGGGCTACAAAGTGAGCCTCTGTCTCAAAAAAAAAAAGAAAGAAAAAGGCTGAGGCAAGAGAATCGCTTAAGCCCAGGAGTTGGAGGTTACTGTGAGCTGTGATGTCACAGCACTCTACCCAGGGCGACAGCTTGAAGCTCTATCTCAAAAAAAAAAAAAAAAAAAAGAAAGAAAGAAAGAAAAGAACAGAAAAAGAAAAAAGAAAGGAAGGAAGGGAGGAAGGAAGGAAGAAAGAAATTTCTCAAGAGGAGAATAGCATTATCTAGAACTTCTACAGTGTTAAATGCATAATTTCAGGCATTTAATAATTACTAGGTGCAGGGTGGTGCCTGTGGCTCAAAGGAGTAAGGCATAGGCCCCATATGCCGGAGGTAGCAGGTAAAACCCCAGCCCTGTCAAAAAACTTAAAAAAAAAAAAAAAAAAAAAAACAAATTGCCAGGTACATTTCTTTTTTCTTTTCTTTCTTTCTTTTTCGTTCTTTCTTTTTTATTTCTTTTTTTTTTTTTTTTTTTTGAGACAGTCTCAAGCTGTCAACCTGGGTAAAGTGCCATGGCATCACATCACAGCTCACAGCAACCTCTGACTCTTGGGCTAAAGCAATTCTCTTGCCTCAGCCTCCAAGTAGCTGGGACCACAGGCACCTACCACAATGCCTGGCTTTTTTTGTTTGTTGCAGTTGTCATTGTTGTTTTAGCTGGCCCAGGCCAAGTTCAAACCCACTAGCCTTGGTGTATGTGGCCGGTGCCCTACCCACTGAGCTACGAGCACTGCCCCAGATTCATTTCAAAAGACTAGACTGAGGAAAAAAACCCACACAGAACATACAAACAGGCTGCCCACAGTCGTCCAGATACAGATGTTAGTAGATACAAACTTTAAAATAGCTGTTAATGTGTTCAAGAAAACAGATGACAAAATGGAAAATGTCACCAGAGGACTAAAATATATGAAAAAGTCCATTAGAAATTCTAATTAATACACAATAGCTAAAATTAAGAACGGAATAGAAGGTTTTAACAGCACTTTGGCTGAAGAGAGTTTTAGAAATCTAGACAACAACTCAGTAGAAATATCCAGATTGAAGCACAGACAGAAAATGGGATGAAAAATATTTAATGAATAGAAGAAAGAAAGAAAAAAGAATAGGAAACAGTTGAAACACAATGAAAAACTGAAAATATGAGTAATAGAGTCCCAAAAGAACAGAAAGAGAAAAAATAAGAAGAAATAGTATTTGATTATTGACCAAGACTCTTCTAATCTAGGAAAGTTAGCAAAACACACAGTCAAGAAGCTGAACAGAACAGAAGCACAAATTATAATGCTGAGCAGAGTAGAAGCATAAACTATAACATGCTGAAAAGCTGAAAACACGAGTAATAGAGTCCCAAAAGGACAGAAAAGGAAAAATAAGAAGAAATAGTACTGGATTATTGACTAAGACTCTTCTAATCTAGGAAAGTTAACAAGACACACAGTCAAGAAGCTATATGAATCCCAAACAGGGTTAATACAATGAAAAACATACTTAGGCATATCATAGTAAGACTACTGAAGACCAGAGACAGAGAAGACCCTTAAAGCAAATTTAAAAGATGCATTACTTTTAAAGAAATAAGACTAATTGCTGATCAATGAATAAAAATGAAGACTCCAGAAAACAATGTAATGGCATCTATGAAGTGCTGAAAGAAAGAAGTAACAACCTAAAATTTTATGCCCAAGTGAAAATAACCTTATGAGAAACATGTCTATACCTCTTTTTCCTAGCAGCAAAGACAAAAATATTATCACAAATAATCTGTTATGAATATTGTGAAGGGTCCATTGAGCAAGGCTGAACTACATTTCCCAGAGTTCCCTTTCTTGTATGTTTCTGATTAGGTTGGGCAATCAGGAAGGCAAAAGGCAAGTGGCAGCCCTTGACCAGACACATGATGCTGATATGCTGATTTACCTTGTTACTGGGAAACAGCAGTTGAGCCTGCAATTAATGCCCTACCTTCTCCTGGATCCTCATTCCTCTTCCCTGACTCCTGGGCCGGATATGTGTTTAGCTCTGAAATGAATGGCCCAGGCTTGTGCAGAATGCCCTGTCACCAAAGTCAGAGGCATAAAGAACAGAGGTTTCCATCCCTCCTTATAGATTTCCAGGTCATGTTTGTGAGCACCAGCCTGGTCCAGTCTTCCTCCCTGAATGCCTCCTCCATGTCTTCCAGCTCCAGTATTAGGTGTGCAGACAGCAGACTCACAGAGACTGCTTAGCCAGCCCGACAATTATTAGGTCTGGTGGGCCTAGGCTAAGACAGAACAGCGTCAGGCCTAGCCTATAATAAAAAAAAAAAATACCAGGTAACTCCTGGTAAATTTCTGGACTGCAAGCTTTCAAAAAAGAAATGAAATAAGTCTAATTGATTTCTTGCTTCTAGTTCACTCCCAGTTTCTTACTTGGCTAACTCCCTGGGAAACAAACCGGAAGGTACCAACTGTTCCTGGACTGACTTTTAAACAATACCAGGTGGGGGGAAAGTACTGAAACTAAGATGTATAGGGGAAAAATATTAAAACAAAGAGGTATGACATATGGCTAACTAACTGCAAAATTCTGCTTCTGTACAATGTTTGCTTGCTACCCTGTCTGACCACCAGGTAAGTCTACCCTCTGCCCTAAGCTGAAAAGTCGGTCACCAGCTGCATCAATCTACCCATTTAGAGGAGTAAAAAATGGCAGAGCTATTAAGACACAGACTCCACATACCACACCTGCACTAACTTTTACATGATGTAACGTCCAGGTGTTCTGTATGTGCCCAAGTAAATACAGCCACGGCCCAAGATGGTTGGGAGCCAGACTGAGGGGCAATACCCTGGAGAACACTGGGAGTTAGACTTTACGGAGATCAAGCAGGCACAGGTTATAAATACCTCCTTGTTTTCATTGACCCATACTTAGGATGGGCAGAAGACTTCCTGATGAAAAATGAGACTGCTCAGATAGCTACTAAAAAACTTCTTCAAGAAAGTTTCAAAACTTCCCCCATTTGCCCCCCCATTGGTACTGGGGTCCAACAATGGTCCAGACTTCACAGCCCAAATATCAAAATTAATAGCAAAAATGCTAAACATAAACTGGAAACTCCACTATGTCTATAGCCCCCAGAGATCAGGGCAAGTAAAAAGAATGACTCAAACCCTGAAAGAAACCTTAACTAAATTTACTCTTGAGACTGGCAGAAGCTGACTGGACCTCTTGTCCTTCACCCTTTTGTGAATCCAGTATACTCCCTACCAGGCTGGTTTTGCTCCTTTCGAAATCATGTTCGGGAGGCCTCCTCCTGTCCTCCCAAAAATACAAAGTGAATTTACAACTGAAATCTCTAACCATACCCTCTGTGAATTTGGCTTGTTTGGTAGTGTGGTCTTTGTGGAACTCCTGGGCACAACATTTGGAGGCCCCAATGAGATCCTCCAGACCCTGGCACTGCTGATCCTCAGATGGCCTCCAAGAGAGGAACAGGCTGTGGAGTCTCTGAGGGGAGGTGCACACTGGAAACATTTCAGGGCCCCCAGATGACTCGGAGCCCTCAGGAGACTGGCTGATGATCACCCCTAAATTCAACTGTGAGTCCACCTCTGGAGGTAAGCCATTTAAACATCTATTTTTGGCTAGTGTCTGCAGACATTGAGTGTAACTATTGTGTTCATTTTTTATTGTGTTTATTTGTTGTTGTGGACTATTGTGGAAATATATAACTGTTGTATTCATTCGTTATGAATTGTGTAGGGCCCTTAGGGACCTTGGAGGGAACGCCAAAGGGACAGGATCTTTGGATAGCAACCCTGAGTTGCCGGGCTATCTGCCTGTCAGAGGTTCTCAGAGGCCTGTGTCATTACAGAGGCCTGTGTCATTACAGCCATCTGTCGCTAGAAACACCGGAAATACCCGTGGGGAGCCTCAGCCCTGTCAAAGACCATAGGATGCTAAGGAGCTGAGACTTAGGCACTTTAGCCTTGGGCCTCAAAGAAGTTGGAGTGCAGAGGGCAGGTGACAAGGGACTTTGATATCTAACCTCAAGGGTTACACCTGAGGTTAGTCCCATAAACCTGTAAGACAGAACCTCAGACTCCCTGGCTATCGGCCTGTCAGAAACAGAAACCCCAGGTTGCTAAGCTATTGGCCTGTTGGGGGCTCCCAGAGACCTGTGTCAACACCCATTGCTAGAAACACTGGGATGCCAGTGGGGACCCCAGTCTCAAATGCACAATTTAGATTCATATATTTTTGTTCATTTGTATTCCATGTTGTTTGTCTAGTTAACATATTATAGTTTATGCTTCTACTCTGCTCAGCATTATAATTTGTGCTTCTGCTCTGTTCAGTATTATAGTTTGTACTTCTGCTCTATAGCCAGCCTTTGATCTGGGCGGGCTTCCTACAGGTTCCTTTGACCCTTCCTTATGCTGACAGGTTTCGAAAGCAGTCACCAGAAAGCCTGACCATCCTAATCAGTCTCCTTACATTGATATATGAACTGAGCTGGTGAATAACCCTCTAGCTTGGCTCTGCGCCTGTTCTCTCCATCTGGAAACTACAGGTTTAGTGACAAAAAACCCCTTCAAAAGCACCACCCCATCCTCCCAGCACCTGAGGAGGTGAAGGATCCCATCCTTAACCTTCTGCCTTACTGTCCTTCCAGCCCTTCAGTCCTTCTGGTCTGGGTCCCCGGTTTAAATCCCTGTAGTTTGGATCCCTGGTGTGGGTCCCTCTGGTTAATATTGTTTATTTCTCTGGTTATCAGTTTAGTTTTTGTTGGTCCATTGTGGTGTTGTCAGTGTGCCTTTTGGTGCCTCTCTGTGCTTCACAGACACTTTTGTCCTTTTTAAATGGGCTCCTCCTCTTCTAAGGCAGATACCCCACTGGGTTGTTTATTAAAATATTTTAAAGATTTTTTTCTACAAATAAGAGCAATAAATATAAAATCAAGTTTCTAAGGAATGTCTCCAACCCTCTATAAGCTCAAATAGCCAAATTTCAGTGTGGGCTGGGCCCCCCAAACGCTCCTTTAACCCCTTCCTCAACCGTTAGGACCAGCAGGAGATAACCAGAAAGCAGGGACACTCCAGTCAGTCCTCCTATATCACTGTTTAACCTGCTGTTGTTTACAATTCCTCCATTTTTTTAGCCATCTCACTTCCCAGAACCAAAAAAAAAAAAAAAAAAAAAAGAGTCCAGGCTGCCAATTGTGTGGCATAAGAAGTAAGAAACTACTGTGACTATGTCTCTGGCAAGATAGAAAACTTTGAACAAGAATAGCTCAAGAAACTTATTGTTCAAGAAACTATGGTTTCCTTTAAAATAAAATTAATTTTAAGCCTACTATTAAAATCCAAATGTTTAAAAATTATAAAACTGCCACCTTTGTAATATTTCTAAAATTCCTAGATCCACTTATGAGCTTATCTAGAGAGTGCTCTGCAGAATGCAGCCCACTTATGCCTAAAGATAAATTCTGAAAAGAAAACAGAGAGTCAAATTTCTGAGTTCACCTGGGCCTAAAAATGAGAGATATCCCTGTTTAGCCCTAAATGAGAAAATCCTGTATCAATAATATATTCCATAAACTGTCCCTCATTTGTAAAATGTAATGATTTGGTTGTTTAAATTATTTGGGAAACAGAATTTTTTTTTTGACCAGGGCCAGGTTCTAACCACCACCACCTCCGGTATATGAGGCTGGCACGCTGCTGGAAACTGAATCTTTGTCCAAAAAAAAAAAAAAAAAAATTCTTACTGTTTAAACCTTCTAATAGTCTAGCCAAGTAAATAATTAACTTCGTAGTACACTATAATCCCGTTTTGTAAAAAATGCATTTTTGAAAGTGAAAGAAATTAAACACAAAGAAAAATAGAAGCTCATAAAAGATTTGTAAACGAATTTATATGTAATCCAGTTAACTATGTATTGTCTTTAAAATCTTTTAACTTATAATCTTGTTTAAAGAAATATTTTAAGCCTTTGATATGTGACAAACCTTTCAAAATCAAACTCTAAATTTAGTCTTTTTAAGAAGATTTATTTGATATATTAAAAATATATAGAAAACATTGTCAAATATGAAATGGTAGCTAATTTTATATAAATTATGTTTATATGTATATTCCAATATTGTAAAGTATTGGTATGTCTTAGTGTATATTATCAGTAATAATTTTCATTCATCTAAAAAAATGTTCTTTACAACTGAGTCCAAAGTTTGTCCTTCAACCTTCAAACTAAAAACAAACTTCTAGAATTTTAATTAAAAAATTAACGTGTCCATGCGTATTGCTAACCTAGCTTCAAACAGAACAGAAATCAGTTACATGAAACTGAGTTAATTTGTTATAGCTTTTCGTCTGAAACATTGCTGATTCTGTGTTCTGTTTTCCAGAAGTCAAGAAAACCATTTTCTGTCTCTTAAACTATTTTTAGCTTTCAACAATGTATGTTATAAACAAAATTTGAAACATTTATTTTTTTCTCTCCCCTTGATTTCTCCAGAATTTAAAATCAATTTGTAAGTATTCTTAATTTCTAACAATACAATTATTTGCATAAGTTCAGTAAGAATCTGTTTGGTTCTATAAGACATAATAAAACCACTGGTTATTTTACCACTGGAATAGCATTTCCAGAGGTGTCCAGACTGCATTGAGGAATTAGGGTTAACTTTATTAAAAAGGCCTTTGGAAAAACTGGCCAGATACCCATCAATAACATTTCCTGATCTGTGGTAAGTAATGAAGGTCACTTTCTAACAGGTCTGGGGATCAAAATGTACTTGGGAACCTGAAGAAAAGATGAATTTACCCAATACATACAGGTATCTAATAGCACAGATGAAACCTCGGTTCATAAAAGGCTTCCAAGTCTAACTTGAGAGTCCTTATAAAAGGTTCTAGCAAAGCCAATTTTAGAACAAAGAAAGAAAGCCTAGATGGCTAATAATTATTCTTGCTGCACTTTATGCAAATAATCAGAACCTCACCTAAACCTCACACTGGATATAAGGATTGACTCAGGATGGATCATTGATCTAATGTAAAACATAATTACCATAAAACTTTAAGAAAAGAGCTTAAAAGGAAATCTCCACAACCCAGGGACAGGCAGAGTTCCAGGGACACCAAAAGCAGAAGTCAAAAGAGAAAACAATAAATAAATTGGACTTTATCAAAATTTAAAACTTTTGCTATGTAAAAGACCCTGTTAAAAGAGTAGGTAGTTAAGCATCAATTGGGAGAAAATATTTAAATATCTGACAAAGGACTTGCATCCAGAAGAAATAAAGAACTCGCCAAACTCTACAGTATGAAAACAATGCAATTGGAAAATGAGCAAAAGACATGAATAGTCACTTCACTAAATAAGTTATATAGGTGGAAAATCAACACATGAAAAGAAGTTCACATTCCTAGCCATTAGGGAAGTGCAATTATAAAACCACAGCAAAATGCAATTATATACCTATTTGAATGGTTAAAATATAAAACACAGATAATACCAAATGCTGGCAAGGTTATGAAGTTACCTGATCTCTTATACACTAATGGTGAGAATGTAAAATGGTACAGCCACTCTGAAAATTAGTCTGTTCACTTTTTTTTGTTTGTTTGTTTTGAGACAGAATTTCTGTAGCCCAGGCTAGAGTATTGTGGTATTAGCCTAGGTCACAGCAACCTCAAACTCCTGGGTTCCAGGGATCCTCCTGGCTCAGCCTCCCAAGTAGCTGGGACTATAAGTCCCATAGGTGCTGCCACACCTGGCTGATTTTCATAATGTTTTTTAGAGACAGGGTATAGCTCTTGCTTAGGCTGGTCTTGAACTCCTGGGCTCAAGTCATCCTCCCACCTCAGCCTCGCAGAGGATTCCAGGCATGAACCATATCCAGTCTGACGATTTCTTTAAAAATTAAACATACACTTGCTATATAAGCCAGTGAGCACACTCACAAGTATTTATCTTAGAAGAACAAACTTATGTTCACACAAAAGCCTACACACGAGTGTTCATGGCAGCTTTGGCTCTGCTTGTATTTATAATAGTCTAAATTTGGGAGCAATCCAGGCGTCCTCAAACTTTTTAAACAGGGGGCCATTTCATTGTCCCTCAGACCGTTGGAGGGCTGGACTATAGTTTAAAAAAAAAAAAAACTATGAACAAATTCTTATGCACACTGCACATATCTTATTTTGAAGTAAAAAAACAAAACGGGAACAAATACAATCACGCTGCCTCATGTGGCCCACAGGCCGCAGTTTGAGGACCCCTGGTGTAGACAGATCTTGAGATCCTTGTGCTGGTGAAACAGCCAATCTCACAAGGTTACATACAATATGATTCCACTTATATAATATTCTTGATAATATTCCACTTACATATATTCTTGAAATTTAAAACATTGTAGAGATGAGAACAGAGAAGCGGTTGCCAGGGATGAGGGAAGCAGAGTGAGGCTATGGCTCTGAGGAGAGATCAGAGAGCTCTGTGGCCACGGCCAGTTATGAGTCCTGACTGTGGCGGCACTTGTGTGAGCCCACACATACCATGAAATGCCTTAGAATGGTACAAAGAGACATGAAAAAACTGAGTGCATGCCAGAACTGGTAAAATATGAGTAAGATCTGTAGTTTAGATTAGTTGTATTGTGCCAGTCATTTCTTGGCTTTGATTGGACTATCATTATAGAAGATGTCACTGTTGGGGAAAGCTGAACAATAGTTATTGGGTCCTCTTTCTATTATTCTTGCAACTTCTTGTAAGTCTCTCATTATTTCAAAATAAAGTTAAAATACGGCGCTGGCCACATGCACCAAGGCTAACAGGTTTGAACCTGGCCCAGGCCAGCTAGACAACAATGACAATTGCCAAAAAGAAAAAAAATAGCTGGATGTTGTGGCGGGCACCTGTAATCCCAGCTACTTGGGAAGGTAAGGCAAGAGACTAGCTTAAGACCAAGAGTTGGAGGTTGCTGTGAGCTGTGAGGGTGACATAGTGAGACTCTGTCTTGAAAAGAAAAAAAAAAAGTATACAAAAAAAGGAATATCTATAGTTCCAGCTACTTGGGAGGCTAAGGCCAGAGTATGACATGAGTTTAGGAGTTTGAAGTTGCTGTGAGCTATGACACCACGGCACTTTGGCCTGGGCAACAGAGTAAGACTCTGTCTCTACCAAATAACTAACTAACTAAATAAATAAATAGGTAACTAACTAACTAAATAACTAAATAAATAAAAAAGGAAATAATCATCAGCTTCAAGGAAAGACAAATTAAACCATACTGTGCTACCATTAACATGCTCACTAGCGTAGCTAATATCAAAAAGACTTACAATATAAATACCTGTGAGAGTGTGTAGCAACTGAAATTCTCATGCACCAAAATACAATAATGTTCTTCACTGCAATATTCATAATAGTTTCAATCTGGAAATACCCAAATGTCCATCAATATTAGAATGGGTAAATAAAGTATAATGTTCTTATTCTCAACCTCTTCACAGAGGTTACCTGATCAACCTGTTGATCAAGTAACGTCTGCAGAATAAAGTAGTTTCTTTAAAAGGGAAAGTTAGAGAAGAGTATAGCTTGAGATTCTGGACTCCTGAGGTTTTAGGCAGGTCTCAAGGTGGGAAACTGACTGGGACTGGGTAAGTTCATAATACAATAGTTTCAGATGAGTGGACACAGTAACAGTTATGAAGAACAAACTGTTATTTAAATTTATTTTATTTTATTTACATTTATAAGCAAACAGCTTATAGAAATTGGTTTGCAATTTTTTCCTGGAGGAAACCATGAAGTACTTTATTGGTCTACAATCAGATCTTCCATGGCAAGAATCTCTTGGGGAATAAAATCAGTAATATTGGCACAGACCGTCTAGCTGTCAGTCCCATCAGCTAAGTTCATGCTGATGCAGGTAACCTCAATTCTCAGAACAATGCACTACTCTACAGCAGTGGAAATAAGTAACTGATGGGTTCCTCTTCTCGATGCGAATGAATTGTAAAACCTATGGTGGAAAAGAACTGATAAATGGTGACAGAATTTAAAAAGTCAGTTATGAGGCGAGGTGTGTACGGTGGGCAGGAGCATGCAAGGACTCTGTTACAAGATGCTCGAGGTATTCTAACTCCTGTGCTGGGCGTTGGTTCCCGAATAAGTTCACTTTGTGAAAATCCATCAAGCTATACACCTAGGATTTATACACTTTTTCTATTCATATGTTATACTTCAATTAAATTTTTTAAAACTAACTTAAAAAATGGAGGTGAGCAAAGCCAAAGCCTAAGTTCTAGCACCAGTTTATATCTTAAATAAATGTTACTGGAAATAAATGCAACAATAATATTTTTAAAAATTGAACAGAAGAAAAAACCTCTGACAATTACTCACCCATCCTCCATTATTGTGTACCTGTGCCATTGGCCTATTCCATCAGGTGTTTGTGGGCAAATAGCAGAGCTTTCTTTACCTATCCATCTGTTCAAGTTGTGTTGATCAAAGCTCTACTTCCCTCTGGAAGATGACATGTAATACATGATGTTTATGAGACATAGCTGGAAGAAAGGGCACTCCCAGTTGCTTGGATTGGGTAGTAGAAGTTCAACAACCTCAAATAGAAAGACAGTGAGCATTTTGCTCTGATTTGAAAAAAACTAAAGTCCTGTTATCCTATAACGCTGTCCTCTTCTGGAGATGTCAATCGTTTCACTGTAAATTTTTTGTTTATTTGTTTGTTTGAGACTGAGTCTCACTATGTTGTCCTTGGTAGAATGCTGTGGTATTACAGCTCAGAGCAACCTCAAAACTCTTGGGCATAAGCAAGACTCTTGTCTCAGGCTCCCAAGTAGCTGGGACTACAGGCACCTGCCACAATGCCTGACTATTTTTTTGTTGCAGTTGTCATTGTTATTTGGCAGGCCCGGGTTGGATTCAAACCCACCACCCTCAGTGCCGTATGGTACAGGTGCTGAGCCTTCACTGTGAATTTTTAACTTTTGCTATCATTAATTAAGAAAAGCACTTAGCTTGTCATCAGGTTACTTTAACTTGGCATTCGCTGTCATCTACAAATACTAACTGTTCCTGTGCGCCACCTGTTGTATAACTTCCAAATGATTTGAGGAAAACCCCAGGTGTTTTCAAATGAAAGCAGGAGCAGAAAAGAAAAAATAAGGAAATCATTCTTATTTATTTATTCTTGAGACTTTTCAGTTTTGTCAGTTTTGTTTGAGGCATTATAAGACACTTTTTAGGACTTTTTTTTTTTTTTTTTTTTGAGACCGTCACCCAGGCTTGAATATGATAAACCAATCATAGCTCACTGCAGCTTCCAACTCTTGGGCTCAAGCAGTCTTCCTCCCAAGTACCACCATGTGGGCTAACTTTTCTTATTTTTTGTAGAGATGGAATCTCACTATGTTGCCCAGGCTGGTCTCAAACTCCTGGGCTCAAGTGATCCTCCTGCCGGGGCCTCCCAAAGTGCTTAGATCATAGGCCTGAGTTATCATGCCTAGCCCCTTTGAGAACTATTACTGTAAAGGCCTTTACTATATTTTATGCATTTAAGTAACTCATTGTTTCATATTCTAAAATACTGTAATTAGAGTAGAGTTTCCAACCTCACTAAGATCTGTATATTTCGTTGTGAGTCCTGGGAAGCACCTTCTCCTAACCCATAAAGATTAATGATCAACACAACTTGTATTTAAATCCCAACCATCTGAAATACTTGTTTTCTCTGTTTTGCTGGAGGCTTCTTTGGGTCAGAAATTTAAATCTTCATAGGTTTTTCTTAAGATGAATTGAAACATCACACATCCCTCTCCCCCAAGTAGAAAGCATACAACAAAAAGCAATTATGTCTTATTTAGCAAATGAAAGAAACTGCCCTAGCAAGTAGGCCAGTGTTTCTCTAAGTGGGATTTAAGGAGCAGCAGCCACATCACCTGAGAACTTGTTAAAAGTAGAAATCCTCTGATCTCAACCCAGACCGACAGAATGAGAGGCTCTGAGAATGGGATCCGCTAATGTGTGTTTGAACAAGATTCTGCTGAGGGCAAGTAGGTCTTTCTGACCAACTGCTGCGTCCTTAGAAATATTGAACAGTCTTAGTGAGTCCATCTGTGAGGCTCTGGGATGCCTCTCCCAAATGACTATAGACATTTTGTAGCGCACCATTTTTCATATCTGAAGCTACGTCATTCCGCGGGCATCACGTTATAAACAGCAGTTTCTATCACAAGCTAAATGATTCTAGCATTTTACGGACTTATTTGCTTCTCCATACAAACTTTAGGGTGCCCCAGCCAAGGCTAATTACAGTGGATCTGCAGTCAGGCCTCACACGGGTCTCTCTCTGTCTCCATCCGGGCGACTTCCTCTGCCCTCGCATCCTCACACCCTACAGACCATCAACGCCATCCCACGCATCCTACAGCACCCTCAGCGTCCTCCACCCTCTGTGTGTCTCCTCCGCTCGCCGTGTCCTCCGCTCTCCGTCTCCTCCCCTCTCCGTGTCCTCCCCTCTCCGTGTCCTCCCCTCTCTGTGTCCTCCACCCTCCGTGTCCTCCGCCCTCCGTGTCCTCCGCCCTCCGTGTCCTCCGCCCTCCGTGTCCTCCCCTCTCCGTGTCCTCCCCTCTCCGTGTCCTCCGCCCTCCGTGTCCTCCGCCCTCCGTGTCCTCCCCTCTCCGTGTCCTCCCTCTCCGTCTCCTCCCCTCTCCGTGTCCTCCACCCTCCGTGTCCTCCCCTCTCCGTGTCCTCCACTCTCCGTGTCCTCCACCCTCCGTGTCTTCCACTCTCCGTGTCCTCTGCTCTCTGTGTCCTCCACTCCCCGTGTACTCCACTCTCCGTTTCCTCTACTCTCCATGTCATCCGCTCTCCATGTCCTCTGCTCTCAGTGTCCTCTGTTCACTGTGTCCTCCCCTCTCCATGTCCTCCCTGCTCTGTGTCCTCCCTGCTCTCTGTGTCCGCCACTCTCCATGTCCTCTGCTCTCCGTGTCCTCTGCTCTCTGTGTCCTCCACTCTCCATGTCCTCCCTGCTCTGTGTCCTCCCTGCTCTCCGTGTCCTCCACTCTCCATGTCCTACACTCTCCGTGTCCTCCCTGCTCTCAGTGTCGTCCCGGTTCTCCGTGTCCTCCACTCTCCTTGTCCTCTTCTCTCAGTGTCCTCCGTGCTCTCTGTGTCCTCCACTCTCTGTGTCCTCCACTCTCCTTGTCCTCTGCTCTCCATGTCCTCTGCTCTCCCTGTCCTCCTTGCTCTGTGTCCTCCACTCTCCATGTCCTCTGCTCTCAGTGTCCTCCATGCTCTCCATGTCCTCCACTCTCCATGTCCTCTGCTCTCCGTGTCCTCCTTGCTCTGTGTCCTCCACTCTCCATGTCCTCTGCTCTCAGTGTCCTCTGCTCTCAGTGTCCTCCACTCTCCATGTCCTCTGTTCTCAGTGTCCTCCCTGCTGTCAGTGTCCTCCCCTCTCCATGTCCTCCACTCTCCATGTCCTCCACTCTCCCTATCCTCTCCACTCTGCGTCCTCTGG
>CAUYPK010018607.1:0-22248 GCA_963574355.1 Loris lydekkerianus
CCCGGGGCCCGGCCCCGCCCCCCCCCGCCGCCCCCGGCGCCCCCCCCCCCCCAGAGCACTTAGCGATCCTTAAGCATGCAGTCTTTGTACCTGGGGCTCCCCACACCTGTTGTATAGCGTTTCAATAAATAGCCACTGCAGCGGTAGCTCAAGGCTCTTCTGCACCTCTGGGGAGCCTCACCTCTTGCAAGCTTGTACTTTCAATCCAGGTACTGGCTGTTTCCTATGTGCGGCACGGACAGTATATAGCTATTCTTATGTCATCTTCTGCAGATATAAGAAAAGTATATATTCAATGTGATGACTGAGCTATTTTCCCTTAGTGAAGTTTGGTGATACAGATTTAGAACTCTCCTCTATCTTCTTTTGAAACAGAACCATAATAAAGCTCTGGTTATTTCACAGCCCTTCAGCAGATGACCTGTCCCTCTGTTTTAACCTCACCTTGGCTTGCTCTTTTCATCTACACTCTATAAGGCTGCTCTAACCTCAAAATTTTTGTTTCCACTGTCATTTTGCACATCGATAATAATCTTGGCATCTTCTACTTTTCCTTTTTGAAGTTCTGTTTATTCTTCTTAGAGATTCTGAGATACTGTGCCACCAAATATGTCCTAGTCTGGTATAACACTGGTATTAGGAACCATGCTTTTTAAGTGCCTTGCTTTTTTCAATGTCCTTTAGCCAGAGACCACTGGCAACACACCTGTAGTTGATCAGTTGAGTTCATTATTGATTGCAATGAGAGAGAAGCGTATATCAGGGCACTGAGGATGACTCAATAAGATAGTGTTAGAAAAAATCTATTATAACATTTGAACTTTGGTCAGTTGATTGGAGTTCATTGAAGGCTCTGAATTGGATGTTGTCAGAGGCAGGTAACTATGATTGTGTGTTTTAATATTATCTAGGAGTGGGGGGACTAGACTAAGACTAAAGCTTTGATTCATAAAGAAGCAGTCACTCATGTTAGTGGTCTGTCTTCAGACATGATTACAGAGGGGTTGTTTTTTATCCCAATCCCTCTTGGCCACAGAATGGTCTTATCTGAAGTTAATGTTCTATGACTTACAATTTTCTATAGGAGAACACCAAGGTCGAGCTGTAAATCCAAGCCCAGCATCTAAGATTTAGAATTAACTAATAGTACCAGGCTAGCTTCTGGATGTTGAGCTGTTTTCTCTTTCTCATGACAAAGTTTTTTGTTACTTAAATAATTAAGCCTATATAACTGAAATCCAATTTCTACTACTTTGGTGACTAGGTTAAGATTCTAGTAAAGTTTGTTGCTAATTTCCTACCTGATCCCTGTAATATATTCAACACATTGGATAATATAAAATTTTATTCCTATTATGCTAACATTGTGATCATCAATAAGAATCACAAGAGATCAGTCTGTATATAATAACCGGAACATACACAAATTGTTAGGGGAATCAATTCACTCTTTTGCACTTATACTGTAAGACTAGTTTTTATATAAATAAAATATAAAACACTGGCAGATCTTAAATAAAATGAAATATAATTTTAATTTGTGAAAGTTACTTGTAAAGAAATTTAACAGTCTTTATACTTACTGCAAAGAAAATAATTTAATAGCAAGCTGTACTTTACTTTCAATCCACATACTGAAGTTTGGAATTTTTAAATCTGAATCTCAGTAGAACTTACATAAATGTGGTTAAATATATATACTTAACTTTTATTTTGGTATTCTAGATACCCCCTAAAATACATGCAAAAACCTGACTTTTTTGTTACAAAATAATAGATTTTCTTTTGTTGATTTTTTTATTTTATAATTTTATTTTTTTACATTGACAGATAAAATTGTATGTATTTATTGTATACTACATAATTTGAAATAAACAAAGTGCCAAAAATGTACATATATATTAAGAAAGGAAAAAACTGTTTTAAAATAATAATACTCAATGTATGTATACAGATAACAAAAGATAAACACAAGTCACGTTGAACACCTCTTATAATTGCAGAAGTCAACGTGACTTGAGTATTACAATCTTAATACAGTGTTTTCCTTTCTTAAAATTTGCATACATTTTTGGCACCCTCTGTATATTGTGAAATGACTAAACCTGGCTAATTAACATTAATTACTTAAAATAGTCATTTTTGTGATAAGATCACTATATATCCACTCAGCATTGTTTAAGAATAGAAATAATAAACTTTCATAATGTGCTTTACTTAAAGAACACTTCGTAAGTGATTCAAGTTCAGGATTGAATGATATCCAATATATTTCAGTAAGTGGAAACATTGAAAAACATCCATGCTAACAATTTACTTTGAAACTTCTTATATGTCTGTAGAGGAAGTGCTTCCATAAGCCACAGGTAGAAAGAGCATCTTTCCTTTACAGGCGTCCTCAAACTTTTTAAACAGGGGGCCAATTCACTGTCCCTCAGACCGTTGGAGGGCCGGACTATAGTTTAAAAAAAAACAATACTATTAACAAATTCCTATGCACACTGCACATAATCTTATTTTGAAGTAAAAAACAAAACGGGAACAAATACAATTCACACAGCTTCATGTGGCCCGCGGGCCGCAGTTTGAGGACACCTGCTTTAGAGTAACGTGACACTTCAGACATTTAGGATACTGTTACATGTACCAATTTCTTTGCTTTATATGTATAAGCTGCACAGTAACTTTAAGGGTTTCAATGCCATATATAAGATTAGTTTCTCTATCCTTGATTTTGTTTCGGGGGGGAAGGGCTTGAGGGATTGGTCTTAAAATATAAAAGCAATACAAAAGAAAATTTTGTTTTCTACCTCTGCTTGACTTATCATGTTGTTAACAAACAATTTTTTTTCTCTCTTTTTTTGCACTTTTTGGCCAGGGCTGGGCTTGAACCAGCCCCCTCTGGTATATGGGGGGGGGGCACCCCACTCCTTTGAGCCACAGGTGCCACCCTTAACAAACAATTTTGATTGAACATTACATAGTTTACTTACTTAGAGATTTCGTCTATCCCAATGGTCCCCTACCTTTTTGATGCCAGGGACAGGTTTTAAGGAAGATAATTTTTCACAGAGCAGGGACTGGAGTGGGGAGAGGACGGGAGGCATAAGCTCAGGCAGTGGTGCCAGTGACAGGGAGCAGGGCTAAGTACAGAGGAAGCTTCCCTAGCATGCCTACTGCTCACCTCCTGCTATGCAGCCTGCTTCCTAACAGCACACGGACCAGCACCAGCCTGGGCTGTGGCCCAGGATGAGGAACTACAGATCTAAACAAAGAAACATGCTCATTTTTCACTGTTTCCTTAAGGTTTATCCTTTCACAGGATCCGATATTATCTTGTGTTTCTGAGTGAAACACTTAGCCTCATTTCATTTTCACCAGAAATAGCAATTTGCTAGACAGGAAGCTGAATCTGTTAAATAAAAATTCCAGGTAACATTTTAACTTTTATTGGAACAATGTGGCCTAAATCTTTTCAAAGATTAGAATTGCCTGTCATGGGCCTAGGAGAGAAGATTTACTCAAGTCTTACCTAACCCATGTATCACCCTTAATCCTTAAATTTGAGTCATTCTAGAGCTAAATTAGAGCAGCAGCCTAAAAACCAATTTGACTCTGTAGGAACAGTAATAAAAGGTAAATAATGCAAATATATAAATGTACATTGGGAAGTTATAGTACACTGAAAGTCTATTGTAGACAGGCTCGAATCTGCTTTAGTTAGTTATTTGTTTTTGGATATGAATGTTCTTTAATATCACTGTCCGGAAAGTTGCTACAGGTGAATATTGATTACTGGCTTGTGAATGTCAAAGGGATGTTCATTTGCCTAGCTTAGTAGCAGGTATCGATTTGAAATGGAAAAGAGAAAAGAAAAGCTATGGCTAACCCAGTGGAAAATGGGGAGACTCTCCAAGACATACTCTGGGTAGTTTTTATGATTAAAAACAGTCACCATTGTTTACCCCCAAGACTGTATGCTCTGAAGAAACAAGAATGACTCATAAGCAAAAAAGAAAATGAAGCCAACAAGAGGAAACAACCCTGTGTAGGAGACCGTGCACCAAGCTTGTGGAAGCGGTTCCCGATTCTTGAATGTCTTGCTCCCAGTGCCTCCATCTCCTAGCCGGCATGTAGACATTTGGCTGCCCGGAGCCAAGTCATCCAGCAGTTGCAGGCGTTAATATGAGATAAGATCCGTCCCTCCTCAGCAAGCAGATGCTATACTTTTAACATTCCTGGTGCAGCAGGGTGGGAGTTGGCCCCTGGGGAGAGAGCAGGTAGGGACCATTAAGCATGCGAAACTAGTAGGTGGGCCCCCAAACCTGTTGCATAATTGTTCAATAAAAGGCTGTGGCAGAGGTTGCTCTGTGCTATCCCTGGAGATATGGGAAGCCCACTTCTTGTAGGCATTTGTACCTTCAATCTGTGGTCCAGGTTGTTTTTATTCAGGTGGTGACAGGGTGCCATAGTGGGCGCAGACAAATATGTTCACCTAAAAGCAGGTTCATATAAGCTCTTTATCCATTGCTTTTTTTCTAATAAGATTCTTTTTTACTTGAATCTTCTGACTCTAGTCTGTGTAAACTAAATTACAGTGTCTCCTGCCTGTTGGTGTGTGACCTTTTGGGGGGAAGCCTTCTGTCTCTTGTCCCCTCCTCCTTCCACTCACAGCCCCCTTCCAGGACGCTGAAGTGCCACCCTGATTGAGCAGTACCTTGGAAGCCAACCCTGGAAGCTGAACCCCAACCCCTGGACACAAGCTTGTAAAGTCAAATAGGGGGAGAAGGGAAATTAGGAGATTAAATATTTCTTAATGTTAGTCGAATACCATGGGTACCCTTGTTCTCTGCCCTGCTACTTGTGAGCTTTATCCTGCATTTGTCACTTGGGCTGGAGGCAATATAAAAGACCTGTGAAGTCTCTGGAATCCTTTGACCTTAGTGTCTGCTTATTTGCTTTCCTCTGATTTTATTGGAACTGTTACTTCTATTCTTATCCAGTTTTCCTTAGTTCTTGCAACCCTTGCTGTTATGTTCCAGAATAATATCAAACAGCTTACCAAAATTGTTTTTCCCACTTGCAATAATGATTCTCACAGCTTGCTGTTCAATTTTACAGCCCTTTTTGCCACGGCTGCTGCTGTATACCTCCAACACATTTCCCATGAATCCATAATGTCTAGAGTGGGTACATCCTCTCTTCATTAAGCTGAATGAAAGTTTCAGTTCCGGGACTGTGCCTTTTCAGCATTTTTTTTTATTAATCATGTTGCTGGACTTAGCCCAATTTACAGCTTTTCATGTGACCTTTTAAAAGTGCAAACTCTTATCCTGTCCCCTCCCCAATTATAATTATTTAAAGGTTCTATTCTGCTTGCTGAATAAAGTTGAGCCTCCTAAGAATCTCACGCAGGGCACTCAAGGTCTAGGCCCCACTCATTGTCCTTGCTTTTGGTACTTCTCTATGCAAACAGTGATGTGTTTGGAAGAGTATTCTCCTGCTTCCTGCCTCTGAATCTGTGTGTGCTGTTTTTGCTCCTTCTGTTGCACATTCTCCATCTTATGTGCTTGAAAAGCGTCTATTCATCTATTGAAACCCCCTACTATTATTTTACAATCTATCTCCTCTCAGCAAAACCATAATCTTTTAAAGAGCACGTTTCTTCATCTTTGTAACTCAGCGCCAAGCTCCAGGTATGCAATATAATTACTGGTCAGTAAGTGGAGAAAAAAATAAATGAGTTTTGTAACACCTTTTCTTCCTTTTAACCTAAAACTTGGTATTGTCTTTTTTCTCTATTCTTTATAATATCTCCAAAGAAATCATAGGAAATTAAAGGAAGTTTCATGAAAACCCATAGAGTTTTCCCTGACAGAAAACTATCGTGGTTACCATGATAGTTTTTCTTTGGTTCAAATTAGTTGATTTTGTATTTCACATTTCCTTTGTAAGGATAGACAATTCTGATTCCTGGGGTGATAGAAACATGAATTTAATTTTTATTTTTAATTTTTAATTTATTTTGAAACCTTAACATATAATATCTTCTCCCTTTGAAAAAAAATACAGCTTTCTAGGTGCTTGGAGGCCATGTGGCATTTCTTTGTTTTTTATTTTCATTTGATTGTACAGATCATCCTTGATTTACAATAGTGTTTCATCTCAACAAGCCAATTGTGAACTGAAAATATCAAACTGTTGTAAGTGAAAAATGCATTTACTGTACCTACTGAACAGAACCACTTAGACTACATCTTAAATTGGCTCAGAACACTGCATTAGCCTCCAATTGGACAAAGTCATCTAACACAAAGTATATTTTATAATAGTGTTAAATGATATCATGTATATTTCTCCACAAAATAATTTTTATTTATTTATTTAATTTAATTTTTTTTTTTTTTTTTTTTGGAGGCAGAGTCTCACTATGTTGCCCTTGGTAGAGTGCCATGGCTCAAAGGCATGTTAAATTATGGATGGTCACTTGCTTCATTGTAGCAACAAAAATAATTTTATGTTTAGGGATCACCACAACATGAGGAACTGTATTAAAGGGTCGCAGCATTAGGAAGGTTGAGAACCACTGTGCTAAATGATCAGGACTAGATGATTCCCAAGACTCTCTTAACTTCTACAACATGAGGTCATAAGAGAGAAAAATGGATCGTACATAGAAGTAGGTGAAAGTTCCTTGAAGTATGAGTCACAGCTATTTATATCTGAACAACTGTGGGTTTCCTCTGAGCCCAGGAGACTCTGTGGTCTTCTATTCATGAATTTTTTTTTTTTACCCCCCAATAAATCATGATATTCATGAATCTTTATGTGAGTGTGTCTTCTGTGGATAAGCTGAATTTCTAGAATGTGAGGTCTTTGAATTAAGTGTTAGTAAACTCCTCAGTACCTATTGGACAGACTGGGGAATGTATTGGTAAATATTGGTAGTTGCAATAATAAAAGTTCATCTGAGGCACACATTTAATATGATAACTGCAGAATTGAGCTAACCATCCAGTCATAGGCAACCAGAGTGCTCTAAAATTAACAGCTCAGAGAACAGGCCTAAGTGGTAAAAAGGTCTACCAAGGACAGTTGTCTATAAGCTGTTAGAGACCTTTTTACCACTTAGGAAATTAGCCTGGTACCCTTAGTAGACCTTTTCACCACTTGGCAAATTAGCCTGTAATATTTCTAGCCAATTTATAAATCTTTGATGCCATTAATTTTTCTAATGAATACCTCATTGTCCATATTTTTTATGCCAATCTCCTGTTTGGAGACGATAACAACTAAATTGTGGACTTTTATTAAATGTTAGTTAATCAGCTCAGCAACAATTTGCCCACTTTAAGAAAATTGATTAAAAGTTCGAAGCACTCATATATACATTACAATTTTATCAGAGTATTTGAAGTGAATTATAGAAAAACGCACAGGATCATGCTTTCTCCCACTTTGCAGCAAAGTTCTGAGCATATAGTGGGCACATATAAATGCCTATTTAGTATGTGAGTATCTGGGAGTGGCTGTCATCAACATTAAACCCCAGAGAATTATTGCCTTAAATTATCTGGGATAACATGTTGCTTCCAGTCTCTTTCAGCAGATGGCCTTTTTGAAGGTTGTTTTTATTTTAGTTTTATTTGTTAGGTTTATGTTTTATATAGAATAATATACCCATCAAATATTGCTATCTTATATGGCAACAGAATATCATAGCTATTGTAAGCCTGCTAAATGTTGCCCTCATCACCACTTTTCACGAAGCAGAATATTCATCAATGTTTAGTTTCTCATCCCAAACACCAGCGTACATGCTGTTATGTGGTTCCTAAGAAAACTCTCAAGTCCTGCAAGGAAGACACAGGATGAAACGTGTCAAGGGAATTGCTCTGAAGAAGTAAGTAGGGATATCCCTGGAGAAGGCACTGCCTCTGTGTTCTTTTAAACATCACAGAGTAATTGTTTCTTTCTTTTTTTTTTTTTTCCTTAAAGGAAAAAACTAGAGTAAAGAGTAGCTCATTCTAAGCTGGAGAGGTTAACAAACACTGGGTGCAGAGTTTACTGGTTTAGGAATCCCACTGCCTCACTGGAGTGTCAATCAAAATTCCACAGCCATTCTTGGATACTGGGAGGTGGGACTGACTGATGCCCAGCAGTGATTTGACCCAGCACTTGGAACAGACACAACCAGAGTCATCAATGTTAATCCATTGGGCTTCTAACCAGCATTTTCAAAGTGCATTAACATTCGTGGCCTTACTCTTTCTCTGGACTTCTAACAGGTAATTATGTCTGTGTAATTCCTGTAGTTACCTAACATAAAGATTTAAGATTCCAGACTGACACTTGCAATACTAAAATCTCTTCTTTTGATTTGAGTTTTGCTTTGCTTTGGTCTAGCTTTCATATACTTATCTCTCTCTTAGGGATTAGAATGTATAAAGGTATTACAGGTTTAAGCACCCTGTCCCAAACTTTTAGATACCGAGTTGTATCTAAAAGAAAAGGGAGGGTGTTGGTCCCATGTAGTAGCATTACTATGATTTGTCAATAATGATTATATTACTAAGTGCTAAGAGGACATTTGAAAGATATTTCAAATTATTGAACCCTCCAACAAACATATGCTTAATAATGGAGACATATTTAATGGAGCAATACATTGAATGGGAAAATTCATTTGTAATTATCTTTTATTCTAAGACTCTATATGTCCCAAGAAGATTCGTAAATTGTGGATGTTCACTTGCTACCCAAATATACAATTATAATGAATATCATTATGGTAAATTTGGACTCTTTTAAATTAAAAGAAAAAGTGGTTATCTTCTTAATCTTGGAGCAAGAAGATTGTATCTTCCTGCTTCTGATAGTCAACAATAAAAAGACAGCTCACAGGCTGTCCCTGCTGGTTGGCATTCCTAGCGTAGCTATAGTCATAGGTGACTGCTGTGACTTGTTTGAGAAGTGACTTTGCAACTTTTAGGTTAGAGAATTCAGTTATAACGCTGTATTGACTTGGGCTACTGATGCTTTGATAAAATAGTTAATGAGATATATACAATAGTGTTAAAATTTATTAAAATGAAGCTAGTTTTCAATGTGCAAATAAGCCCCTAAGATTTTTTCATGGTAGTAATTAGCAACATAGAATGATAATGGGAAGTGTAGAAACACAAGTACTAGAACTAAGTAAAATCTTGCAGATTACAGACACAGTTCTCTTATTGGTCACATATGATCATTTCTATTGATGACATTATATTTAGTTTTGTAATATGATACAATGTTCTGTAGGAATAAACAGTATTTGTATGCCTTAACTTTTTGATTATGATTATCTTAATCAGTTGGAAGCTGAACCTGGTGAATTATAGGAGTGCAGGAGTCAATGGTTTGCCTCAGTGGGAACCGTATGAAGGGAAAGGATTGAAGAAGTTGTTTATAGACAAGGACAGGAAATGTAAAACATGCTCATTCAAAAAATCATAACCTGTCTCTCACCTCACATCCATGCAAGTCTATTTTTCATGTGGGTAGTTAATATTGTTACTCAGGTATTCTAGACAAGCCATGATTACATATCACAATACAAAATCTCAAGGGATTACTGATTTACAAATACCTAAGTTCCCTAAATGTACAATAATTAGAAAGAAAGAAGTTGAATTGACCCACTGTAATGTTATTAAAGAGATACATTTTTATAATAAAAGGCAAGGAATTTATGAATGCTAGCATTATATAAATGACTATGTCTTTAGACATGTGGATTATGTATTGCATCTTATTTATTCATTAGTCAAAGATTTGTCTGCCCAATACAAACAAGGTCCTGACATTTTCTGTATTTAATTTTACTCACCTAGTTCTGAATTATCATTAATTTCCAACTACAAATATTATTTAATAAATTAAATGAATATCCATAGAAGGGTGCTTTACAGAGGTCACTGTTCTACTGGATAATCAGGGGATCCTCTGTTGATTTTGGCATCACAAGTTTTCCTATTTCTTCCTTAAAGATAATGAAGGATCAGTGGACTCCTAAGTATCTAGCCTGTGGAGTCTCAGGTTGCTTAGAAACTCAGTGACTATGTGCTTGCTATGGCAACCTAATTTATCAGTGAATACAAAACCGACTCAGCTGGTGGTGTGGCAAATCTCCATATTTTTTCTGGTAAGAATATTGAGTTAAGTTCTTCTACCATACCTGTGATTGTACAGCTGAGCTAAATAATATGATTTATCAAATTTTGGAAACAATAAATCATCATTTAAAGTAGATTACAGCGACATGAATATTAAGCTTAAATTCAGTGTGTAATTTTAGTTATTTCAAATTCCTACTGTCTAGTGGTTACTATCTCATTGTCTAAGTTGATACATACCATATATGATTTGCACTAAATTGAAGGCATGAGAAAGCAAAATTAGTACAGTATATCATCTATATGCTAAGGAAAAGTCTCTGCAAATTTGACTTATTAATAGTGCTATCCAAATAATTTCTAAATCTATGTACATAGATTTCATTTTAATATTTTTATTTTTCTTATGCACAGATCATATAAGAAAAGTTACCATATTATGTCTCTTTAAAATCTTATGCTTTAATATACTATGAAATCTGAGACACAAATGTATTCGAAAACTAGTTTACTTGAAAAGCATTTTTTTCTAGGAAAGACATTAGGGAACATATTCTCCTTACTTTGAGCGTTTGCTCCCTATAGGTCATTTCCAACAATTTTGCCATTACTGATTTTAGGCATGCTTGTGGAGTTTAATAACAGCTTATCTTGTTTTACACATTAGTGTTACATATGAACAGCAGTCTTCTCTGTACCTCTTCATAAGTTAAGTGCCGCATTCATTTTATCTTAGTATTGAGTCCAACTTTTGTGTTTGTCACAGTCAATAGCAGAGGTAGAGCCTGCAGGGTCCCCTAGGACAGACTATTCAAGGTTCTATTTACTGTTTTCTCTTGGGTTATGGCATTTATCTGTTTTGTTTTGATGTTTAAGAATTCATCATATTAAAGGTTCTCTTGAGAGTGAAAGAATCAGTCTGACTCAGATTTTCTAAGAACGATGCCACATTTGGTGATACTGCCAATTTATACTTTTTTATTTTCATATAATTCTATGACTGATCAATATTTTAAAATTCTCTAGTACATCAATTTCACTGGGCAATGCTCCTGCAGATGATGATATCCCTCTCCCATCTCACAGATGGAAACCAGTACAAAGACAGAACCTGAAGTTAATTGCCACTGGCACAAAAAAGCAATTCCAGGGATCCTTGCTTAGGGATTCAATGAGTAGAAGATACTGGTAACCTCCCTACAGAGGTGCATTTTGCAGTTGGACTAAAGGCTTGCAGTTTTCTTAACCAAAAAAATATGAAATCAAACACTTATCAAGTGATTATATGTATGCTAGTCTGTAAGAAAATAGTAGTTTGGCATGGGAAGTTTCAGATGGTGGACCAGAAATATTCAGGAGACTTGGAGGGAACTTTTGGTAGGAAAAATAATACAAGTACTTATTAATGATGTACACTCAATATTTAATCATGCTTTTTGGTATGATTTAAAAATTTTAATTTTAGAAAACTTTATTTAAATCAATGTCTATTTTTGCCAATAGATACTTAAATATAATCGGTCCATTGGATCATTTATAATGCTTGGGAAAAGCTTATGGTGTAAAAGCATATCATTCATACTTGTATTAAAGTTCATAAATTCCTGTGGAATGGAAGAATTAAAGCCCTACAAAAGAATTTTTTCTACTGTGGAATAATCAAACTACCTATTCTGTACATTGAGATTTAGGTTTAAAGGAGATTACATTGGTTCTTTATTCCATTATGTGCATAGTTTAACCATGAAAAACAGACATTTAGAAAATCACCAGTCTTTTTATACTTTATATCAGATAACTTGAATAAGTAAAGGTACCTCCTCTCCTGCCTAATTATTTAAAGTACCCAGGTCTTCTTAATTTTTAACCTATGCTGTGATATCTCAATTGTTCATTAAGCATCTATTCGACAAATATTTGAGCACTCATTATGTATCAGGCTCTATTTCAAACTCCAGGATATAATGGTAAACACTGCCAACATGGTTTTCAGCAAAAACATGATAAGAGGTTTCATTGTGACCTACTCCCTTCCTTCTTGTGAATGAACTAAAAGGGATAAATAGAGCTGCTTAAGAATACTCTCTATGGTTGAGACACTGACGTATTATAGAGATGCATAGACGAATAAAATATAGTCACATGGAATGTTCTGTGTGCTTGTTCTTATGACTATATTTGTTGCATATGGTGCAGAAAACCATGTAGCAACAATTTTTCCTTCCCTATCTCTAAAAAGAGACCTACTTCTTAAGCTATTGTTTTAACCACAGTTAATAAACTATAAATTTGATTAGATGTTTTAGTTGTTTAAAATATATGTGATCTAAAGTCCATTTTCTACATGAAATCTCAAGGTATCAATTTGGGTGCTTTCAACCTAAACTAACTGAATCAATACAACAATTTGTTGGCCCAGGTAATTGACAACTCCAGTGTTAGCACCTGCAGGCACAGCTAGATCAAACTGCATGGTCTCCTTACTTAAATTTCGCTGCCCTTTATTTGGGTATTGAGTGTGAGCCAGGCTGGCTTTCCTTGTGATTGTGAGAGGGCCCTCAGGAACACAGCTCCATGCTTCCTTATCCTTACAAACAGGAGATAGGAACTGGGGACAGAGGAGAAATAATAGAAAAATCAGTTTGCACCAATGTTGAGCAAAGGAATGTAGGTTTTGTGAGTCCTGAGGAAAAAATACATATTCTTATAACACTTCCTCTTTAGTTGAATAAAGGGTAATATTAAATAGAACATTGACATTTTTAGAGATAATGCCATGTTAATATCTTCCCAGTAAAATGTGGAGACAATGCTGAGTCTTCCCTTCTGAACTCAGTGTTAATGGGCATAGCTTAAATTTATTCACCCACATGTGGCTTCTGGAAAACAAGGTGCTCCTCAGTGCACAAAAGTCAACAAAGATCTGAGGATGTTAAGTCTTTCTGTATTCTGGGAAATTCTTAGGCATATTAAGGTATCCCTAAAAGCTTAAGATGTAGTTAATTGAGATGACTAAATTTAGTCAGACTTATTCATTTATCTAATATTAAATGGAGTCACTCAAACATTCATGTATTGAAATTTTTCTAAGACAGACATTGCCAATTTTTAGTTATAATTTCCTTCACCTAGGCTTGGATGAAAAGTGTCTGAGGACTGACATCTTCAATGGTAGCCATGATATCACAGAAAGGAGAGGTTTGCTAAGTAATTGATTTATACCACAAGACTTAAGAAATCTCCACAGTATTTTTCTCCCTAACCTAAATGTCAGGACAGGTAAGCCAAGGAAATTGGAATAAATACCACAATTTGATTTCAACTTCATTATTTGAATTTCAATAGTTTGAAGAATAAAAATATTTTCTAGTATACAGGTGGTAAATATCAGATTAAAAGAATAAGTGAACAATAAAGTTCACTATTGACTAAAATATGTTTTGATAATGTTCAGAAACGTATTGTTGTGGTTATACTGCCATTGGAGGCTATATGCCCTTCAAAACAGAAACATGTGTTAAGTGGATAAAATAATGTATCTATGAAGGAGTGAAAGACCAGAGGAAGTTACGGAATCTAATTTAGGAATATTTGTGCTTTTTACGTGAAATGTATTAAGTTAACTTGAACACAATTACAAGTTTACATACCTAAAACTAGATATCATTCTAAAACAATTAAGATAAAAATTAGATGTCAAATAGTCAAAAATCAACAGAATAGACAAAAATACAAAAAAAAAAAAAAAGAAAAAGAAAAAAACTTAAAGGAAAGACGTCTATACTGAAAGCTTATAGAAATGCTCTTTGAGGATATGTTTCTTTATAACTTGGGACATATTTAAGGGTTTCTAATTTGGGGCTGCAGAAGTGGTGTGATTTCCATGTTGTATGATTTATTTCTCCTCAAATTTTTCCTTGCTGCAGTCTCCTTTCCTTTAACCTATTGTGATTACACAATTTTCCCTGAGGAGATGTTGAAAATGAGAGGAAAAACAGGCCTAGCAATAATTTGGATGAGGTCCAGAAAAATGTTTTTAGTCCTTGGAATACGTGGAGGATGCTGCTCTAGGCCTGTAAATACACTGGGGAACATGAAAGGTATTCTGAAGCATTCACTCTGAACATGACACCACTATGTGGTTAACAAAAGGAGTATTGCGCAATAAACTGAAACGGACTCAGGTAGCAGGAACATCTCAATTCACCTTTGTATCTTTACCCATGAGCTGGGCCATTGTGGAGTAGGATAGTTTGCTTACCTTAGTACACAACTGAGAGACCTTGGGCATTAAAAAGAAAAACAAAAAAAGGCCTAAACAACAACAAAATGAAACATGTCCTAGAAATCTCCAAGGATCTGTGTGCTGCGTAGAACAAAAATAGCAGGACTGGTGGGGTTGTTCAGGGGGCACATTCCATAGCAATTAACATTCCATACCTATCCTTATTTACTTAAAGCACAACCCTAGAACAAAAGAGAAAAGTGACATTCAGAAATCTGAGAGAGGTTGATCTCAGTAATCATGTTTGTAATTCTTGATTGCTTGTTAGAGAAAAATGACCATGATAGACACTTGCATAAAGAAGGGATTTATGACACTTAAACCTACCTAGTTAAGTCAGAAGAAAAAGATTCTTTCTACAGAATCACAAGTTAAAGTACTTTATGAAGTCCCTTGTCATTGCTACAAAATGTGAAGCACACTTTAATGCCACAGTTAAAGTATCAGTGCTAAAATGAAGTTAAATTTTAAGTAATAGGAAGATTTGACTTACCTGTTAAACTTCATTTTAGCACTGATACTTTAACTGTGGCATTAAAGTGTGCTTCACGAATCTCCACACTTAAATTTTAAGTAATAGGAAGATTTGACTTACCTGTTAAAGTGTGGAGATTCGTAAATGAAGGTTTTACTCTAAACTGTTAAATTTATAATTTCTTTCATTTAAGCAGATACCTAGCTATTACAAAATATCTTAGAAATTCAAAAGCATTCTACAAAACACAGGACAGTTGAAGGATTTCAATAGTTTAGAATATTTTGAATTTCTAAGATATGTTTTATATATTATAGAACCAGAGTCTGCCTGTCACTTTTTATCCTGTGTCCTGTTCTCTAGAACAGAGTCATGGAAATAGGATGTAAACAAAGCAATTTAAATAATTATAATATTTCTGGGAAAATATTTATGGAAATTTTATTATATATGAGCAATATACAAAACACACATTTATGTATTTTTTTACAAAGTGTTATATGAGACTTCAAAACTTAAAAATACATTTAGCATAAAATATTCCCACTTTTAATCCTATAGATTCTAGAAACTATTAAGAATATATTTTGAGTTATTCCAAGGGGTTTATTTAAGAATTGGTGTTCCACTTGGGAGGCTGAGGCAAGACAATTGCCTAGGCCCAGGAGTTGGAGGTTGCTGTGAGCTGTGATGCCACAGCACTCTACCCAGGATGATAAAGTGAAACTCTGTCTGTACAAAAAAAAAAAAAAAAAAGAAAGAAAGAAAGAATTGGTGTTCTAGATCAAACCAGCTGGTCTCTTGGAAGACAGAAAATTCTGGCTTGTCCAAGAGCTAAATCTTCCCTTAAGCTCAGTGAGAACCAAGCAAGATAATCATATTTTGACTTCACGGTAATGTCCCGTGGGCTGTTTCTATATTCTTTTAATGCTTCCAGCAAAAGCTGCTCTGTCGCTTAACTGAAGAATTTGTGCCAAATGGTTCTTCAAAGTGTAGGGATCACATTGCTCCATAGAAAACACAAAACAAAAATAGAAAAATTAAAAGCTTCCTATGTGTTTTTTAAAATATATTGTTACATAACATGCTTCTTAGAATCTTTCTTTCTCTTCAACTTTAAAAAGTATTCTAATTAGATTTGACTCAATGTCCCTGGAGAAAGTGTGTGTGTACACACGCATCTGTATAGCTATTTAAGTCTTTCTGCTCAAATGGTGTGTCTTTAAACTTAACAGCTAGTCAAATAGTATAGACGTTTTAGTGTGGTTTGGTGTGGTTATGAAATGGACCAAAACATTTAAAAATCTCATAATCATCTGATTTCTTTATATACATTGTTCTGTTTAATGTATGCATATCCACATATGGATCATACTGTACAACTTTTTTATTAGCGTTTAATCAAAACAAGGATAAATAGCATAAAACACATCATGACCAAGGCAAGAACTAACATAAGTGTTAATTGATTTCTGTTCTAACCCTACCTAAGATTATTTCAACTCATTTTTGAGGATCTCAGGGACTATCTCTTAAAAGTATATCTCAGCACTAAAATCTGTTATACCCTAAGTTACAATGAATTTTCTGTCTTTTTGCCCTATAATATTAAAAATTAATTAATGGACTATTTTTCTTCAGCCTTTTTTTACTTAGTACTCATCCACTAAATGGTTCTTTTGGCTATGAATAATTGATTTTTTCCTTTGCTATTTCATCACACCATGCGTAAGGTCTGTTATTCTTCTACCTAGACATTGCTGTTTGATTCCTTAACAAGTTGTATTCATATAGCAGATGGAAATTACCTGATAAACTGTACTGAGAAAAACATTTCTTTATATTTCTTAACATCATTTAAATCCCGGGGCTTTTTTCCTCCAAGCATTAATTTTGCAAACTGTTCAAGTGAGAATTAGGTCTGCCAACATCTTTAGATGGCCTATGGAATGTACATATTGATCTGGCTGTGCGCACAGGAGAGCTATCCACATACACGGAAGTGCTCTGTCTTTAATCTTCTTTTACACAAAGCTCCCATCATGGTCTCTATAAACATAAGTATTATCTTACATTTTGAATGTAGTATGTTTGCTTTTGGGCCATTGGATTCTTTTAGGTTATGTGGTTTAAGTCTAAATTGTAGTTATCCTGATATTCTACATTTTATCTTTAATAAATGTCCTTGAAACTTTTTTAAAGGTGACAATAGAAATCTCTATTATAGTATCTCAACACTTTCCTGACATTGCATTATACTTGTGTCTTTGCAATTTCACATTCTATTTTTAAATTGTATAGATGTATATGTTTATTCCTGCACATGAAGCCCTTGCTAATCACACATAGCAGGTAGAATAAGCTATTTCTTTAATACTTCAATAAATGAAAAAGCTAGCAACTAAAATATGTACTGTCTTATATTCTGTATACACTGATATATACACATACACTTATAAAAGTACATAAATGCATATATGTACAAATATCCATGATTAGTATTGCCCAAGGATTAGAGTGATAAACCAAATGTTGCCTTAGTTTTACATGTTTAACTAATGTTATGAGATAGTTGTCATGTCAGTTGAATGAAATTTTGTTTTATTTAATCTAAACATCCCTTAATTTCTACCTACAGAATGTCTTCATTGTTTGTTAGGTTTACATATAAATTATTCTCCATGTAATATCAGGTCATTTAAAATTTATTCAATTTGTACAAACATTTTGAAAAGAATATGTAAAATAAGGTTATGATGAAGCACATATTTATCCCTGCCCCATCCCACCCCCAGAAAGAGTACAGGCTTTTGAGTCAAAGTGCTTGAGTTGTAATCCTGGCTCTAGCAGGTACTAGCTAGCTTCTTTGTGCTAGCTAGACATCTAAAGAGTCTAGTCTGGTGGCAGGATTTGGCTATGAGGTAATAATACACGTGAAATACTTAACCTAACACCTGACGAACAGGAAAGCCCCAGTATGTGTTAACTCTGTTATTGTTTCATCATCAACTTCATCATTTATGAGTTTTGGCTTGCTTGTGAGATCTAGAATTACAATAAAAGTTATACTGAAATGCTTTTCCTTTGCTGAACTGTAAAAGGGATCAGTTAAATGTTATGTACTACTGCAAACTACCGATACCATAGATATAAATATATATAAGCATGTGTGTGTGAGCATGTGTGTATGCGTATGTGTACATAATAATCTATACATTTTTAAATCTATCTGATTGGATATTCAGCTTGAAGGTGTAGGTAGACTCTATATGCTTATTCTCTTTAACAAAAGGCAAAGGGCATCAGGAAGAGAATGAGTGTGTCTTACCTAATTCACAAATCCTATTGTTAATAAAGCTGTGGTCAGAATTAGGACATCTGGTCACCCTCATAGAACTCTGGTAATGCTTGGGTCATTTGCTTCTCAAATATGTTGCAATATTTGTGTTTCTCAACTTACTCTTCTTCTTTTATTTCGTGTTAGATTCCATGAATCAACTTACCTGAAAATACTGTTTAAAGGGTTTTGAAAACTCTGAAAATGCTAAAAGATCATTTATTATTAATATTTTTCATATTCTCAAAGTAGAGAGAGCCTATTGAAGCATGACACTGTCTTTAAAAGTAAAGACTGAAAGATCATGGGAGAAAAAATAAAAAGTTCTTAAATATAATAAAAACACTCAAATTTTAAAAAATTATCAAATGTCAGAGATTATATTCTTCCTAATTAATAAGGAAAGAACAAAACCACTCATGGGGAAAACATAAACACTATTGTTACAAAAGTTTTAAAATAAAAATGGCTAATATGCTTTATAAAATTGGCTAAGCTTCAGTCAATTTAATAAGCAACCCAGATATGCTTGTCAGAAATTTAAACTTTAGCATATACTGATATATAAGGCATTCCCAAGTTGTATACAAGTGTGAATAGAAATTTTGGAAAATTCTCCCTAGTGAAGAAAAAGTACACACTTTTGTTTCAGAAATCTCTCTTTCCACTTTTTACTGGTGTTATAGCACAAGTATATAAATCTTTGTGTACAAAATACTTTGCAGTGTTTTTGTAAGAGCAAAAAACTAAAAAAATCTATTAAATGCAAGAGAGGTCATTAGAAAGGTAACACATCACTATGGAATATTTCACAATAGTGAACAAGGGTTATTTCTATTCATGATATGGGAATACCTTCAAGCCACCTGGGAAAGGCAAGTTGCACCAAATATGACTCACTATATTTAATATGTCATATCATCTATGTATGTACAGTATAAGTTGAAAATTATAAAGTTGCTAGGGTGAGATTAGAATACACCTAATATTGGTGACTTGTAAAGAATAGAATAGGTGGATGAAAGAGACTTCCATTTTATAAATTTCTATAATTTTCAATATTGTTAATTGCCCATATTTAATAAATTCCCTAAATTTTGCTTAATAGCCAATGATAATTATAGCAATTATTAAACTAAAACTATTCATCAGTCTCGTTGCTAATCCTTCAGATTACTATTCTTAATCTTTACAACAATTCTGTGAGAAAGATCTTTTCACTGTGGCCAAGGGTTAAAGTAGTAAGCAACAAGTCATATGCTTAGAAAGTGATGAATTCCAAATTCAAACTTGGGACCATTTGCTCTCTTCACTTATGTTCTTAATCCCAATCGATCATTACTTACCCATAGTATGAACAAGGAGCGTAATAGCCTCCCCTTTCTGTTCATTCTCACTACTTTTAAAATATTATGATTATAGTAGTCTTCATCTGTGTCCATTTATTCTGCTGCCTATCAGTTATGAGCCTGCTCTGCCGTATGAGAGTTCAGCGATGAACCATCTTAGCAGGTGCAAAGACAGGACAAAAACAGCTGATTGCAGTTTTTTGTCAAACGGTGCTAAGCCACCTGTGGAAAACTAAGTCTAGAAACTAGGGTGGGAAGGAGGCTGGAGGAAGTGGGTGATGAGATAGAAAGTGTTGTTTGAAGGTCTGCTATTTGCCAGGCCTCTGTCAAGTGTTGTACCACTGTTCACCTCATTTAGTTCTTATTATCACTCTTTTCTTAGTTTTCTCCTTCCTTCTTTTATTAAAAAAAGAGCAATGGATGTGTTAATGACCTTGATTGTGGCAATCATTTCACAATGTATGTGCATATCAAAATATGTGCATCATGAATTTTTATTTGTTGATATATATTTCCATAAAGCTAGGGAAAAAAAAAAAAATGGTTATTTAACGTCTAGTCCCAAGTCAATGTAACTAGTATCTGGTACTGTCAGGATTCGATTTTATGCCTATATGTTTTCTCAGAAAAAACCTATATGTTATTTTAAAACCTATATGTTATCTCAGAAAAAAAAGAATTCCAAATAACTGTGCCTAAGCTGTCTTAATTACAGTGAAAATTTTCTCCTATCATCTAACACATTTATATACTGCTATGGTGGATTTATATAAGACAAAGTGTACTCTCATATAAAATCCCTTCAAAATATAGTGCATACACTCTTAAAAATGAAAACCTCAACATTCTTTACTCTAACATGGGAACAGCAATCTGCTGCTTTATTGTTCAAGGTGTATCTTTTCCTTAAAATTCCCGGTTGCAGATTTGACTCAGCTGTTTGCCTTAACAGCTGCCTTAATGTAAATTTGATTGTTTACACTGCTCATAGGACTCTGACATTTTCTCTTCAGTGACAGAAGATTTGGATGGCATTAACCTACTGATTAAATGATTCAAATAAGTTCAGTGTCAACTTGGGCATCTGTTTTATCTGTGTCTTTTCTGAAATAGCTCTAATAGTGTTCATATTTTCATTATAAATTTAACTAATTTAATTAATCTTTCAGTATGTTTAAAATATGCTATTTAAAATTGATCTTATCAGAACTGTTGTGTTGGTAAGCTATTTCTGAATTGTCATATTGGGGTGTGTGTGTATGTATGAAAATTATGGTTGAGAAGAAAAATACATGAAAGTAGCTTAAAAACAAAATAGATGCCTAAAAAATAGTAATTAATCAAAACATATACTAGTCTTTGTATTACCATTTTAAATCATAAAACCAAGACAAAAGATCCCAGTTATTTGAAGGAATTACCTTTTTAAGCTTCCTGCCTTTTCTGTAAGTATTCTTTTAAATGAAAATCATAATAAGATTGCATAAGATCATTACCACTTCATCCTAATTAAGTGCTCTAAAAGTTGAAAAAAAAAAATCCTAAAATGCTTAACATATTTTATGACAGAAATCAATGTTTGAGGAGAGGAGAGTGTTTAGGGTTGCTTTCCAATTATTTTGAACTGCCTGCAAATGAAAGGATTCATTCTACCCTTCTCATTCTCAGAAAAGACAGCAGGAACAATCTAATGAAAAGGACAAGTTTAAATATGATCTAATGGACTAAATATATTTCTGCCTGTTCTTAGCTTGATTTATTTTAGGGTGATTGAAGGCATTTATCCAGCTATCCTATTGTATATGTCCCACTTTAATCTTCTGAAGGTTTTTTCCCGTAAGCTTTTGAGAATGTCTTTTTAAATGGGGTCTTCATATTATAGGTCCTTAATTTCACTAAAGTGTAATTTTGATTTGATATGAAAATAATGTCCCTTTAAAAAGTGAGTTAGGTGTATACTTTTTTACATTAAAAGGTCATCCTCATTCGTAATTCGATTTAAATGTGATTTAATTGTCAAGATTTAGCTGACCAAGTTTGAGAGATTTGTTTTTTGAAGGACTGTGCTGCATTCTGTCAACATAACAAATGATAAAGAGTTAAGAATTTCCAACTAAAACAATAGGCTATTTCCTTTTTTAAAAGTCTGTTTGTCATCCTTACTGATTGACAGTTTCCATTTGTTTTTAAATTTATTAGTTTCAAAGTACTACAGATCTATGCTATATAGAAAAGTAAATTTTATTTAGCCTCAATGAGATACGTTGTGCAAGCTTAGTCATGATGGAGAAGTGAGAATATGATTATACTCCCCAATTTTCCCTTCCCACTTGGAATAATTAATGCTTGTGTACTAAAGCAGAATATATTAGGCCCAGCTTAGAAAGTCAGTTCCTTTTCTGGCCTCGAATGGGAAAATGGCCAAAAAAAAAAAAGATACTGCTGAATGTCTCAGATATGGGTAATGGGTCTTCACTAGACTACAAAAATAGACCCTATGAGCAAAGCAAATAGTCAGCTGTGTGTGGCTTTCTTTTCTTTCCTTTCCTTTTTTTTTTTTTTTTTTTTTTTTTTTAAGTTCAAGTGGCAAGTAACAATGCCCGGGGTGTGGAGTTGTTAGGTTTTTTTTTTTTTTTTTTTTTTTT
>CAUYPK010018608.1:0-14364 GCA_963574355.1 Loris lydekkerianus
GTATTCCACTGAACTATTTAAAGTTGTTGTTGCTAGTTTACAGTTTTTCTTTAGCAATAAATATTGAAAAGCATTTAACCTACTGATTCCTCAATTATTGTAATTGTTTTGGGTATATATTTTTATCTTTAAAATTTACCAGTGGCTGCTGCATTTTCCACCTCGGCTTATACTCGAGTCACTAAGTTTTCCCAGTTTTTAGGGTAAAATTAAGGGGGTCGGCTTATACTCGAGTATGCACAGTATGTGTTTTCTGTCTCCAATGGAATCAATTTTGGTAAACTGTATTTCTCTAGGAAATTATCCATTTCAATTAAACTTTCAGATAAATTTGCAGAGAAACCAGTAAAAGGGTCTCATGATTGTTAAATTCTTTGGTCATTTTCCCCTTGCTAGTTTATGTTTGTGTTTCCTATCTCCCTTATTTTTTCTATTTTAAGTTAGCTAGTCCTTTGTCTACTTGGATACTTTTAAAAGATATAGATTTATAGATTATGAATTATCGTATTGGTTTCCTAGGGCTCCTGTAACAAAGTATCACAAAGTGGCTTAAAATGGCAGAAATTTATTCTCACTATTAAGCGCTAACAAGAAGCCCTTTTGTTGAGGTTTTTCCATTCAGTTGTTGGGTGAATAAAGTTCATCCTATACTTGATTCTTCAAGAAGGGCTGACAGAGAATTCTCTACATTCTTGTTTGTTTAAAATGCTTTTACTTTTCTTTTTTAATTTAAAGACAGGGTCTCACTCTGTTACACAGAGTGGAGTGCAGTGGCACATGTCACTGTAACCTCCCAAAGCACTGGGCTCAAGCAATTCCTCCACCTTAGCCTCCCAAGTAGCTGGGACTACAGGCCCACACCACCACACCCAGCTAAATTTTTTTAGTTTTTGTAGAGATGAGGTCTTACTATGTTGCCCAGGCTGGTCTGAAACTCCTGCCCTCAAGCCATCCTCCCCTCTTGACCTTCCAAAGTACTATGATTACAGTCATGAGGCACCATACCCAGACATGTTGATTTTTCAAATTCAAGAACTTTCCATTAAAATCAAATGCATTGTAATTAATTTCCACTTTGGGGGGATTTAGGGAGATACCTTCAGTTCTAACATAGCTGTGTGTAATCTGATAAACAAAATCTTTCAAAATGTGATGTCATTGGAGGGAAAATCAACAAACTGTGCCCCTGGTGGTATTAATGTCAGGAACCTCCGGAGTAAACTTTTCTGACTCTGGAATCCCAGGATCTGTTCACAACCACAGTGAAGCTGACAGAGGCCGTCATAGGTCCTAAGCTGAGAGTGGTAAACATGGACCCTCAGAACACAACCCCCCAAATACAGTCTCTGACTCCCCATTAAATGGAGCTCTCCTTGGCTATTTGGCTGGGGGCTTCCCCTCAGGTAGTCACCCAGTGGTCATTCACCCATATCCTGGCATTTACCTCAGTCAAAGAAAAGAAAAAGGCTGAGTCTATAGCCAAGTACAGGAAAATACCGTGTGACTTCTTCCCTGCTTTGTCTCCTTGTTTTAATCACTGTCCTTCCTTCCAGCCAGACCAAGGACCCAAACACAGGCACAGACACACACATCCTCCCCTGGCTGGGTCGCAGCCTAGGGAGGCCCCCTGTCTTTCCTTCAAGGGTCCTCCAAGAGGACTGACCGGCAGCTGATGCCCACAGCGCTCCTTCACATAGAGCTTCTGGCTTTTGGCTCCCACCCGGAGTCTGGGCCACAGAGACCCTGCCCCCCACGCTGTTGGCAGCACTCGAGGGTTCTAAGAGTCCGCTTACCCACAGGCGCCTGCGCCACTCTCGTTATCAGGGAAGATTAGTCCCCAGAGGTGCCATGGGCTGAGGGATGAAGCATGACATGGACTGTTAGGCTCAGGAAACATTTGGTTTCAGGAGCAAAAGTGGCGACATCGGGTGCAGAGCAGTAGAGGGTCATGCGGAGGGCCAGCCTGGTCTTCCTTTGTCCTCTGTCTGTGGAGCTGGCCTCGCCCAGCTTCCTTCCCATGTCCTGCAAGCAGATGCCATGGGCTGAGTGCCCAAAGTGGGAAAAGAAGAAACCAGCAACGTGAAGTTTTTCCTCTCACCTTGGCAGCTTTTCTGCAGCTCCAAAGATGTCTTTTGTGCAAAAACAAAAAAAAGAAAAAAAGTCTTTCATCTGCCAAGATTACTTACCACATATGAAAGGGTAGCATCTTCTACAGATTTTGAAACGCCTTAAAAATGGTTATCAAAGAGTCCAAAGCCCATTAATCTAAATTGCTTTAACACATAGAGAAGAATGAAAGGCACTTTCCAGAATCTGCAAATGAGACAACTAACCTACAAAATTACGGATTATGTACTGGGGAAGAAGAAAACCTTAGATTTTCATTTGAAAGGAGCATCTTTAATGGAAAAGAAATATTACTTCAATATTTTAAAATCATGTTTTGAAATAGATAAGAAAAGATAGATGTGTGCTTAGACCCAACAGAAAGAGACAAGGAAAAAAATATTCCACTTCACCTAAGATGGGTTGTCACCACGTTTCCTTCAGTGACATTTCCCAGGGAGGGATCAGAGCCCTAGACAGGCTACTTTTTGCCGAAACCCTTATAGATGAATCTAAATTTCTACATCATTTTCCCCTTTGGAAAAAGATACATAGTTCTCAAAGATTAGAGCTGAATTCTCAGCTGCTACCATTGGTGGGAAAGAGGTCATCTTCCTGTCAGTCTCTCCCATTTAAATTTATTATCCGATATCCGATACTCTGATAGTAAAAATAGAATGTAAGGCCCATAATATTTAATAGTCTTGATTTTGCAGCCCCAGTCAGGATGAGAGAGCCATAATAATGTAATAACATCCCAAATTTACATCCTGCATATCTCTAAGGAGCTACAGAGTTTTATCAGGCAATTTTAAAAGCTGATTAGTCCCATCATCATCCCTGGCAGGTGGTACTGAGCAGGGAGGGGGTCTCTGCAGTGGCCCTCGCCCCTCACCTGTATGATGAAGTGTCAAGAAAACCAGGACTCCAGCGCCGACAGCTCCTCCCCAGACTGCTCCCCACTACCTCCTGGAACTGTTCTGACCCCTGAGCCCGACCGGAGGAGCAGTCTGTCTCCTGGAAGCCATGCTGGATTGTTTTCCTAATTTCCCTACCTTACAGAAGTAATAGAAGCCAATGCAGAAAAACTAGAATATTTGGGTGAATAATAACCTATGGGGGGAAATAACCCCAAACCAAGATAACACTATTGTTATTTTTGGCACACATCCATCCAACCATCCAACCAAGCTACTTTCCTGTATTTAGATATAAAAATAGTCCTAATATATTTACTTACACATTATATATATATAAATGTATATATGTAAATACACATACAGTCCTTTACCAGTACATATATAGATATCAACATTTGTTAATGGCTTTAGAGATTTTCATTTTTTTGCAAGTATCAAACTATATTAGCTGAACAATTATTTACAAATGTTTAGAGTTAACTATGGAGGTTCTACTGTCCTACTGTAGAACCTCCATAGTTGACCACCTGCTTAAGTTGACCTCATTGTCACAGACAAGCCATGCACCACAGGTACATATCAGTACCGTTGGCCTGGTTCCTTATGTCGACCACCTCTGTTATAGTCCCTTGGGTGGTCAATAGACAGAGGTTCTACTATATATATATAAAATGTATGACCTTTCATTTTCTTTTAAAGTTTTTAATTAAATTTTACTTCTAATTCATTTGAATTTTTGTTTTAAGTTACCCTTCCACTTTTTTTTTTATTAAATCATAGCTGTGTACATTGATATGATCATACACTAGCTTCATAGACCTTTTGACACATTTTCATAATACTGGTTAACCTTTCCACTTTTGATCTCCCTCTATCCCTTCATTATAATCAAGATTATTCACTTCGAAACATCTATTTCCAAAGAAAATGAAATCCTTTGATCAAAGAGATATCTGCACTCCCATGTTCACTGTAGCACTATTCACAATCGTCAAGATAGGGAATCAACTTACGTGTCCATCAACAGATGAATAAATAGAGAAATGTGCTACATACACACAATGGGATATTATGGAGCCACAAAAAGGAACGAAATCCTGCCATTTGCAACAACATAGATGGGAATGGAGAACATTGTGTTATGGGTAATAAGCCAAGCACAGGAAGACAAATCTCACGTGTTCTATCACTCATATGTGGGAGCTAAATATTAAAACAACTGATCTCATAGAAACCAAGTATAAAGATGGTTAACAGAGGCTTGGATGGGTGGTCAGGAGGGAGGAAAGAGTGGGGATGGTTAATGGGTGCAAAAATATAGTTGGATAGTTAGACAGAACGAACAATATTTGATAGTACAACACAATGTCTATAAATTAGGGCACACTTTAAAATAACTGAAGATTAGAACTAAAGTGTTCCCAACACAAATAAATGATAACACACCTGAGGTGATGGATACCCCAATTACCCCAATTTGATTAATTCACATTGTATGCCTGTATCAAAACATCACGTGTACCCTGTAAAGATATATAACTGATATGTATCCATAATAATTAAAAATAAAATTTTTCAAAAACTATTGGCTTGATTTCTTGCTACATCTTCTCTATGTAGAACCACACATATGCATGTATAAAGTGAAGGCCACATTTTAAGAAAATTAATAACTGAATTAGATAGATGGGTTTAGCCAAAAACAATAGAATTCCTAATGAAAAGCTGGTTAAAGAGGAATTTATTCTGATCATTAATGAGAAGATTAGAAACAGGAAGCTTTAGTGTGGGTTCAACTGCTCAACGGTGTCACTGAGACCCCAGACTCTTTCTTTCTCCAGGGTCTGGCATTCTTTTCTTTCTTTCATTTCTTTCCTTTCTTTCTTTCCTTCCTTGGCAGAGTCTCTCTTTGTCACCCTCAGTAGAGTGCCATGTCATCATAACTCACAGCTCACAGCAACCTCAAACTCTTGGGCTCAGGTGATTCTCTTGCCTCAGCCTCCTGAGTAGTTGGGCCTACAGGTGCCCACCACAACGCCCGGTTATTTTTAGAGATGAAGTCTCACTGTGGCTCAGACTGGTCTCGAACCTGTGAGCTCAGGCCTACCACCAGCCTCGGCCTCCAAGCTTTGCTTTCTTTTCATCTTCTATATGTAACCTCATGTTCTCAAGGTGGCTACCCAAGGCACATGCATGGTTGGAGGATGGGAGGAAGATGCTATTCCTCCAGAGAAAATCAGACTTTCCCACCTAGCCTCCCCCGTCATCTGACCAGAACTGGCTCCCACGGCTGCTCCCAGCTGAAAAGGCAAGCATTGATATTTTCCACAGTGAACAAATTAAAAATAATAAACCCACTTCCCAAAAAAAGAGTGCGGTGAATCCCTCTGTGGGGATGATGTTGGCCTAGGGACCAAAAATGGTCCCTTCCCTGCTCCAGGGCTCCACAGAGACTATAGGCCTGGTTGGGGTCTTCAGACCTTATTCAGAGGTCTCAACAATTCAAAGTCATTTTGTCTTAAGTCCTTGGAATTAAATTTGACTGAGGTGGAAATGCACATCACTTCTGACATGGTGGTATCTTGCCACCCTGTTCCTTTGGTCTTTCTGCAATTGAGACACCCATATTGCATAGGTGAAATTATACTCCATCAAATGAAAAGTTGGGTAAACTTTTGGTCTTTTCAGTCATAGGAGAAACTTGTAATATCCCTCCCTCCACTTGCGGGGGAACACGTGGTCGCTGCCACCATGAAGAACTTCACTGTTGATGTGAGGCACCACCTTCCTTTCCCAGCCCCAACTTGGCATGGTTTCCTGCAGGTCACTACTCTCAGGAGCCACCCTAATGTGTATGAATCTGGGCCCACCCTCTCAGGACAGAGGGAGTGGTCATCCTGACCTCCCAACCCTGGCTCTTTGCTTTTCCTTTTTTTTTCTTTTTTCTTTTTCTTTTTTTTTTTTTTTTTTTTTGACCTTTTCAAAAAACCAACTTTTTGATTTATTGATCTGTTGCATAATTCTTTTGTTTTCAATTTTATTTAATTCTGCTCAAAGTTTGGTTATTTCTTTTCTTCTACTGGGTTTGGGGTTGGAATGTTCTTCCTTTTCCAGTTGTTTGAGATGTTCCATTAAGTTGTTAACTTCCTCTCTTTCCGTTCTCTTGACAAAGGCTTACAGTGCTATAAATTTCCCTCTTAGGACTGCCGTTGCAGTATCCCAGAGGTTCTGATAATTCATGTCTTCATTGTCATTTTGTTCCAAGAATTTTGCAATTTCCTTCTTAATCTCATCTCTGACCCAGCTATCATTCAGCATAAGGTTGTTTAACTTCCATGTTTTTGTATGAGTATGCAGATTCCTGTTGTTACTGAGCTCAACTTTTATTGCATGGTGGTCCAAGAAGATGCATGGAATAATTTCTATTCCTTTAAATTTACTGAGGTTAGATTTGTGACTAAGATGTGATCAATTCTGGAGTAAGTTCCATGGGCTGATGAGAAGTATGTGTATTCAGTTTTGTTGGAATGAAATGTTCTGTAGATGTCTGCTAAATCCAAATGTTGGATGGTTAGGTTTAAATCTAAAATTTCTTTGCTCAGCTTCTTTCTGGAGGATCGATCCAACACTGCCAAAGGAGTGTTAAAATCCCCAACTATTATGAAGCTGGAGGAAATCAAGTTGCTCATGTCTGTTAGAGTTTCTCTTATAAATTGAGGTGCATTCTGGTTGGGTACATAGATATTAATAATTGAAATCTCATCATATTGAGTATTACCCTAACAAATATGAAGTGACCATTCTTATCCTTCCTTACTTTTGTTGGTTTAAAGCCTATTGTATCTGCAAATAGAATTGTAACACCTGCTTTTTTCTGATTACCATTTCCCTGAAATATGGATGACCATCCTTTCACCCTGAGTCTATATATGTCTTTTAAGGTAAGATGTGACTCTTGTATGCAATTGAGACACCCATATTGCATAGGTGAAATTAGACTCCATCAATTCTTGTATGCAGCAAATATCTGGCCTGAGTTTTTGTATCCAGTCAGCTAACCTATACCTCTTTGGAGGACAGTTTAAGCTGTTCACATTAATGGAGAATATTGATAAGTCTGGTAAAATTGTGGGTATTGAGTTTTTTGAAAGTCCAGTGGACATTTTTAATCCTTTTGCCAGTGTGGAAATTGGAGTTTGATCAAAAGTTTCTAAGTGAGTTTACTTTTGTGGTAGAGGATTGGGTTGGTCATTGTGGAGGATAGGTCTGAGAATATCCTGAAGAGCTGGTTTGGTTATGGCAAATTTCTTCAACATATGAATGTCATTAAAGTATTTAATTTCTCCATCATAAATGAAACTCAGTTTAGCTGGATATAGGATCTGGGGTTGAAAGTTATTTTGCTTTAGGAGATTAAAAGTCAATGACCACCCTCTTCTGGTTTGAAAATTTTCAGCAGAGAGATCTACAGTCATTCTAATATTCTTCCCTTTGTAGGTAATGGCTTTCTTACATCTGGCTGTTTTCAGAATTTTCTCCTTCATATTAACTTTAGTGAAGTTAATTATGATATGCCCAGGGGATGTCTTATTCATATAGAGTCATGCTGGGGTTCTGAAACTGTCTGCTATCTGAATTTCAGAATCTCTTGGCATGTCTGGAAAATTCTCTTTCATAGTTTCATGGAGAACAGCTTCTGTGCCTTGTGAGGCCACTTCATAACTTTCAGGGATTCCAATGAGGTGGATATTAGCCTTCTTCGAATTATCCCAGAGCTCTCTGAGAGAATGATCCATTTTTGCTCTTCATTTCTCTTCCTCTTTGAGAGTTTGGAAGTGTTCAAAAGCTTTGTCTTCAATGTCAGAAATCCTTTCTTCTGCTTGCTCCACTCTGTTACTGAGGGATTCTACTGTATTGTTCAGATCTTTGAGGGCTGCAAATTCTTGCTTCAGTGTGTCAAAATCTTTGGTGGTTTTGTCTTTAAATTCATTAAATTCTTGAGACAACTTTTGAATTTCTCCTCGAATTTCTAATTCCAACTTTTGAATTGCTCCTCGAATTTCTAATTCCAAATCTTCCTCCATTCTATTAATCTTGTTTGCAATCCAAATTCTGAATTTTATTTCAGACATCTCAGCCAGCTGTTTATGAATGGGATCTTCAGTTACATCTGCCATATCTTTCCTGGGGGTGGGGGAAGGGTTGATCTATTCTGGTTATTCATGTTACCAGAGTTTTTCTGCTGATTCTGCCCCATGATTATTTTACACCATTTGATTTTTCCCCTGGAGCTTTGTCGAGGACTGGTATAGTGCTATGGCCTGAGAAACTGGGGACCTGTTTGGTGTGGTTGGGCTAAGTGGTTCTGTCTTGTTTTCAGCTGGTCTCTGTCTGACCCTAGTGAAACAGTTACGCTGGGTTGAAGTCTCAGCGGGCCTGCCTTTCCGTCCCAGATTCTTTCCACGGTGGTTGCCACCTGAGAAGATGCCCAGCCTCCTATAGTTGCCCAGGGAGACAGGGGGTGTGGCTTTGGAATACCCGGGAGTGAGCCCTATTGTTGCCCAAAACGGCTGCTACTCTGCACCTTGGGGCACCACCACTCCAGTGTGGTTCCCTCTCTGGTGTGGTTCTCTCTCAGCCGACCATCCTCTCCTCACCATTGTGCCGCAGAATCAGCACTGACCAGCTGCAGTCTAGGCCCTTCCACATCCCTTGAGAAATCACCCAAGAATCTGGACTCCTGGGGGACAGGCCTCCAGACCTCAGAGTGTGAGTGGAGGGGAGTGCCTAGAGCTCAGAATTGCAGGTAGAAAATATATACAGTTTTATATAGTTTTATGCCTGACAGGAGAATGCCATGGCACCCTAGTAGGGGAGGTAGGTCAAGTTTTTAGAGGGTCTCTCCTGTGGAGTGTAGTGGGGGGACTTTTGAACTCTGCTCATTTGTTTGTGGGGCACTCTGAGCCGTCCTCATGGGGGAAGGGACTCCCGTCCACTTGGTGATGGATTTTGTACCTTTTGTTTGTATCCTTGGGGTCATAGCTTGTCTCAGAGGGGTTGATGTGCGTTCTTCAACCTTCTCTCTTGGTGCAGCTCTAATGCACCAGGTTACTTGCTAAATTTCTGTCCTTTAACTCTCCTTCTGGATGAGAGCCTCTGGAAGATGAAGTCTGCATAAAACCCCAAAGGACAGAGTCCACAAAGTTTCACACATGGAGCGTGATGCACCTGGTGATGGCAGGGAAACTCCACAGTGCTTCCAACATGACTTGCCCAATGTGTCTCTTTAGCTGCTCATCTGTATCCTTTGTAATAGCTGTTCTGGGGACTGGGAAGTCTGAGACAAATGCACCAGCAGATTTGGTGTCTGGTGAGAGCCTACTCCTTGTAGATGGTGACTTCTATGTGTCCTAACAAGATGTCCTCTTTTCTTTTCATAAAAAACCACCCAACACCTCTGCACATAACTGAAACACTCCAAAGACGCTGATTTCAACAGCTTGGTAATCTTCAAATCTTCCACCCTTGTTCGTGTTACTATAATATGTTCTACTATAAATGTGCATTTTACTTAATGCCATTCTTTGGCAAGAAAGAATTATAGGATGATTCAAAATAATTATAATTGTCAAGCATAAATTTGACAAAATTAAAACACAAATAAAACTGTTGAAAAAATGGCAACATAACTGCGAGGAATACTCCTTTCAGTAAAAACAGTTATCTCTTAGACCACTGTTTTCTTTCTACAGAAAAATGGTTTGTTTGGGAAATTCACACCTACAGGAATCTGTCCAGGTCTGTCTCAGCCACTGAGAGGATTTAAAGTGCACTTTTATTAGTTGGTTCAAATCTTTTTTATTTGATTGAAAGTTGCTTCCTGTAAAGAAGGAAATTTACACACAGTGACCACAACAATCAACCCAGTTACCAACTCCTACTAAGAGTTGCTGTGTTTTGTGTTTAGACTCTGTCCAGGAATGGGGATTGCTCTGGGCAGCTTCTGTGGACATGAACTTGTGTGTCGTGCACATGGCTACCCGAGTGAGCTGTTTATGCCTGGTGCTAAGGAAGCTTGTAGAGAGATGTCTTTCCTACAGCCACACAAAGCCCCATGTCATTTGGGCAAGGAAGCTGAAACAAGCAAACCAGCAAGTGGCCCAGGGAAGGTGAGTTCCCTGCTGGCCCCGGAAGCTCCTCCTCCCACCTCTGTCACCCTGGGGCCCGCAGACCCACCCCCTGCCTTGCAGCCTGCAGATGACAAGTGAGGCTGCTGCTGAAGGATATTACTTTGGGGGATGGTTATAAACAGCATGGTGATTCATTTAGAAAGTAAATTTACAGAACCAAGTGTTAACCCTAATAATTTTCTATTCATTTGTTTACCTCCCAGTGGCAGCAGATGAGGTCTCGCACTGTGACACTGTCTCCTCTCTCAGAGCAAGGTATGACAACAGCAAGGTTTAGGGACACTGACTGTCATCTCTGCTTATTTCTAATTTCTTTAACACCAGCGAGCAGCGCTGATATGGAATTTCTCTCCTAGGAGACTGTCATTTAGGCCTGATGGCTGTGACTTCTCCATTTTTCTGGTTGTTACTCCAGGACAAGTGGATTTTCCTTACCAGTAGCCCTCCTCTCCGAGCCGGCGGCCCCACCTCCTGGTGCTGCGACTCAGCCCCTTCCTAGACACCTGCACGGTCACGGCTTCTGCTCCAGCTCCCAGGCCACCAGCAACAGCTGAGAAGAGGGAGAGGATGGGGACATTCAGAGACAATGTCAGGAAGTCTAGCTTTAGAGGGAAACCCTCACAGCAGGAGGTCTGAGGGTCTGGTTTGGTAAATTCCTCCCTCTAAAAGAAGGTGCTTGGCTCAATATCCACTTCCAGGGAAACGGTGTTCACAGGTGAAGATGAGCAGGAAGGGCTCCTGGGGAGAGGGGAGGTGCTTGTCCTGCTCAGATCCAGTGAGAGGCCTCGCGTAGCAGCCGCGGAGAGAGCTTGCTCCCTGGGCCGCCTCACAGAGTTGCTCGGTGGACCCCGGGGGAGGCTGCCTGGCAGGCAGGGACGAGCGGAAGTCAAGTGCTTTCCCTTCAGCACGTCTTGCCCACCCCAGGCATCTTTTCTCATCTGTGCACACACTAGAGTGCACACACCACGTTGTTTACAGGACTGTCAGAGGCCCTGCTAACACTCATCTGAAATGACAAAATCCTCCCTGGGTCAGAGGTGGGCTGCAGAGACTGGGCCAGCCAGCAGCCAGCTGGGGGCGGAGAAGGAGTTACCTGTGACCAGGGCCAGGCCTGGAGGTGAGTCTGGCCTGCGGTTGGCTGAGGCTTCCAATAGGGCCAGCCCTGAAGGATACAGGGGACCCCACAGAAAAAGAAGAGACATGGCCTTTGGGTTGATTTCAGGAACAGACATGGAAAAATGTCAAGTTGTCATAGGAAGTCCGGCTCCCGCAAGCTCTGCTCCTGCTAGACCAGCTGTACAGGTGAACAAGTGCTCATCACCACACAGAGAAATGTGTAAGCAACAACACACTATTTTTTAACCACATGAGCAAAATATTCCAAAAACAATAGCATTCACAGATAGTGAGGGTAAGGAGAGTTCCTCATCCTGATGTACAAGTGAGATCAATTATTCAAAACGTTCAATTATTTAATTATTTAAAACTTCAATTATTTAAAGCTTTCTGGAAACAAATGTGGTGATAGATAACAAAAGCCTTACAAATATGAAAACCATTTAGCATACTAATTACTGTAATTACAGTTGTAGGTTTCTGTCCTAAGGAAATAAGAAATGAATATAAAGATCTTCTTTGCACATATAGAAAGAATTTTTAAATAACCCAAATGTCTAACATTAGTAGACATTTGCTTTCTAATTAAAGTTTATTAATTTATGCTACTTCAGTTGGGTATAGGAATTAAAATTATGTTTATGATGTACTTTTAAAGCCTAAAACAATATCAAGTTGGAAAAAAAGTAGAGTTGTAATAATACATGGAAAAAAGACTGGAAGTCTGTATGTAAATAATGGTTCTCTCTTGATGTAGGAATCAGGGGGACTGTTTTTCTTTACACTATAATTTCCCACAATAGATATACAAAGGGGTGCCAAAAAATGTATACACAGTTTAAGAAAGGAAAAAACCGTATTAACATTTTAATGCTCAAGTCACATTTCACTTCTGCAATTACAAGAGATACAAGATAGCAAACATTATTGGTATATATTGAGTATTACAATTTTTTTTTTTTTTTTTTTGTAGAGACAGAGTCTCACTGTACTATCCTCCGTAGAGTGTCGTGACATCACAGGACTCACAGCAACCTCCAGCTCTTGGGCTTCCACAATTCTCCTGCCTCAGCCTCCCGAGCAGCTGGGACTACAGGCACCCGCCACAATGCCCGGCTATTTTTTTGTTGCAGTTCGGCCGGGGCTGGGTTTGAACCTGCCACCCTCGGTATATGGGGCCAGCGCCCTACTCACTGAGCCACAGGCACCACCCCAAGTATTACAATTTTAATATAGCTTTTGCCTTTCTTAAAATGTTGTATACGTTTTTGGTACCCTCTGTACATTACTCTTCTAATCAAATACAGAAGAGAAGCCATCAGGGGGAAAGGCTGGGAGGCTGGTTACCTGAATGGTGGTACTTGGTGGGGGCTGTCCCTGGATGGAAGGGTGTGGCCCAGCATGGAGGCGCCTCTGGGGCCTGGGTTTGCCCAGTTCTGAGTGGTTTGCCCAATTCTGAGGGATGCTCAGTTCTGAGTGGTGTGGGGGCAGAACACCTTCTCTAGGATGCAGGCAGCTGCCCCCCAGGTTTAAGGTGTGTCCCCCTCTTGAATTCCTGGGTTGTCATCATCTTATGGAATAGTCAGAATGTCTGGAGCAGACCCTGAGATTCTTCATTCCTAGCGAATGTCCAGGTGACAAAGATACGGCCCTTCTGTGAACCACACCCTGAGTGGCCGGGCTCTAGAGAAGTTTCTCAAAATTGATCATGTGTGAGAATCCCCTGGATTGCTCATCAGAACTAGCTTGCTGGTCACACACCCAGAGACCATGTTTTGATAGGTCTAGGCACAGCTCAGTCTGCCTTCCAACCAGCTCCCAGGTGACACTGACACAGCTTCTCTGTAGACCACACTCTGGGGAGTGCACTGTAGCACTCATGTTGCTAAAGCCTTCTTCCTCAGAGTGGTCCAAGAACCAGCAGCATTGGTGTCACCTGGAAGCCTTCCCTAAATGCAAGTCATCAGACTCCACCCCAGACCGGTGGAGTCAGAGTCTGTAGAGATTGGGGGTACTCTGATCTAGGAAGGACTCCCAAGAGTGGAGTGAGAGCATTCCCCAGTGGTCAGTAGACGCCGGGCTCCCCCACCTCCCCCCGTGGTCAGTAGACGCCGGGCTCCTCCACCTCTCCACCACCTGCAACAAGGGTGGCTTTTCCCCCCATTCACTTCCCTGAGCGGAGCTGACAGTGTCCTCAGTGGCCATGGAAATAACTTGGAATCCTCACCTCAATCCCTTCAGTCACAACTCCTTGCCTAGGTGAGTGGAGGTGACCAATGGAAACTATTTTTCACGTATGAAATGTAAGATTGCTTAGGATCCCTGGCTTTAGGGCTTCCGGAATGAGAGTGGGGCTGGGGGTGGGAATCTTGTGCTCTAGGACGCCTCAAAGCAATGCTGTACTCCAAAGCAGCAGTTCCCAACATTTTTGGCACAAGGGAATGGTTTTATGGAAGGCAATTTTTCCACAGAGGTGGCGGGAAGGGGGGGGTGGACTCAGGGTAATTCAAGCACATTATATTTCTCGTGAACCTTATTTCCATTATTATTTGTAATATACAATGAAATATTTGTACAACTCACCATAATGCAGAACAATAAGCAGGAGCCCTGAGCTTGTTTTCCTGCAACTAGGCACTCCCAGAACCAGCATCACCAGCTCAGCTCCACCGCAGATTATCAAGTTAGATTCTCCTGAGGAGCACAGCCTAGATGCCTCACACGTGCAGTTTACAGTAGGGTTTGCATTCCTCTGAGAATCCAATGCCCCCACTGATCTGGCGGGAAGTGGAGCTCAGACGGTGATGTGGGCAAGGGGGAGCAGCTGTAAATACAGATGCAGCTCTGCTGGCTCACCTGCCCCTCACCTGCAGCTGTAAACACAGATGCAGCTCTGCTGGCTCACCTGCCCCTCACCTGCAGCTGTAAACACAGATGCAGCTCTGCTGGCTCACCCGCCCCTCACCTGCAGCTGTAAACACAGATGCAGCTCTGCTGGCTCACCCGCCCCTCACCTGCAGCTGTAAACACAG
>CAUYPK010018610.1:0-10751 GCA_963574355.1 Loris lydekkerianus
TACTTCTCATCAGCCCATGGAACATACTCCAAAATTGATCACATCTTAGGTCACAAGTCTAACCTCAGTAATTTAAAAGAATAGAAATTATTCCTTGCATCTTCTCAGACCACCATGGAATAAAAGTTAAATTCAGTAACAACAGTAATCTGCATACTCATACAAAATCATGGAAGTTAAATAACCTTATGCTGAATGATAGCTGGGTCAGAGATGAGATTAAGAAGGAAATTGCCAAATTTTTGGAACAAAACAACAATGAAGACATGACTTATCAGAATCTCTGGGATACCGCAAAGGCAGTCCTAAGAGGGAAATTTATAGCACTGAAAGCCTTCCTCAAGAAAACAGAAAGATAGGAAGTTAACAACTTAATGGCACATCTCAAGAAACTGGAAGAGGAAGAATATTCCAACCCCAAACCAAGTAGAAGAAAATAAATAACCAAAATTAGAGCAGAATTAAGTGAAATTGAAAACAAAAGAATTATACAACAGATCAATAAATCGAAAAGTTGGTTTTTTGAAAAGATCAATAAAATAGATAAACCTTTGGCTAACCCAACCAGGAAAAAAGAGTAAAATCTCTAATCTCATCAACCAGAAATGACAAAGATGAAATAACAACAGACTCCTCAGAAATTAAAAAATCCTTAATGAATATTACAAGAAACTTTATTTTCAGAAATAGGAAAATATGAAGAAAATTGACCAATACTTAGAAGCACATCACCTTCAAAGACTTAGCCAGAATCAAGTGGAAATATTGAACAGGCCCATATCAAGTTCAGAAATAGCATCAACCATACAAAACCTCCCTAAAAAGAAAAGCCTGGGACCAGATGGTTTCACGTCAGAATTCTACCAAACCTTTAAAGAGGAATTACTACCTATATTACTCAACCTGTTCCAAAAAGTAGAAAAAGAAGGAAGACTACCCAACATGTTCTATGAAACAGACATTGCCCTGATCCCCAAACCAGGAAAAGACCCAACAAGAAAAGAAAATTATAAACCAATGTCACTAATGAATATACATGCAAAAATATTCAAAAGATCCTAACAAACAGAATCCAGCAACACATCAAACAAATTATACATCATAACCAAGTTGGTTTTATTCCAGGGTCTCAAGGCTGGTTCAATATACGTAAATCCATAAATGTAATTCAGCACATAAACTTAAAACCAAAGACCATATGATTCTCTCAATTGATGCAGAAAAAGCTTTTGATAATATCCAGCATGACTTCATGATCAAAACACTTTAGAAAATTGGCATAGAGGGGACATTTCTTAAACTGCTAGAGGCCATCTATAGCAAACCCACCACCAATATCATATTGAATAGAGTTAAATTGAAATCATTTCCACTCAGATCAGGAACCAGACAAGGCTGCCCATTGTCCCCACTGCTCTTTAACATTGTAATGGAAGTTTTAGCCATTGCAATTAGGGAAGAAAAGGTGATCACGGGTATCCATATAGGGTCCGAAGAGATCAAACTTTCGCTTTTCACAGATGATATGATTGTATATCGGGAAAACACCAAGGATTCTACTCCAAAATTCTTAGAAGTTATCAAGGAATACAGCGGCATCTCAGGTTACAAAATCAACAGCCATAAATCGGTAGCCTTTATATATGCCAATAATAGTCAAACTGAAAAAACAGTTAAGGAGTCTATTTTTTTCACAGTAGTGCCAAAGAAGATAAAATATTTGGGAGTTTATCTAACAAAGGACGTGAAAGATCTCTATAAAGAGAACAATGAAACTCTAAGAAAAGAAATAGCTGGAAATGTTAACAAATGGGAAAAAATACCATGCGCATGGCTGGGAAGAATCAACATTTTTGAAATGTCCATACTACCCAAAGCAATATACAATTTTAACATGATCCCTATTAAAGCTCCACTGTCATACTGTAAAGATCTTGAAAAAATAATACTTCGTTTTATATGGAATCAGAAAAAGCCTTGACTAGCAAAGACATTACTCAGAAATAAAAACAAAGCAGGAAGAATCATGCTACCAGACCTCAGACTATACTTCAAATTGTTAGTGATCAAAATAGCATGGTACTGGCACAAAAACAAAGAAGTAGATGTCTGGAACAGGATAGAGAACCAAGAGGTGAATCCAGCTGCTTACCATTATTTGATCTTTGAGAAGCCAGTTAAAAACATTCAGTGGGGATTAGATTCCCTATTTAACAAATGGTGCTGGGTGAACTGGCTGGCAACCTGTAGAAAACTGAAACTGGACCCACACCTTTCACCATTACTAAGATAGACTCTCACTGGATTAACAATTTAAACTTAAGACATGAAACTATAAAAATACTGGAAGAGAGTGCAGAGAAAACTCTTGAAAAAATTGGTCTGGGTATTTTATGAGGGCAATTGAAGCAGCTTCAAAAATACACTACTGTAACCTGATCAAACTAAAAATTTTCTGCACACCCAAGAACACAGTATGTAAAGCAAGCAAACAAACAGCCCTGAGAAGGGGAGAAGGTATTTGCAGGTTATATCTTCAACAAAGGTTTAATAACCAGAATCCAAAGAGAATTTAAACATACAAGCAAGAAAAGAACAAGTGATCCCATCACAGGCTGGGCAAGGGACTTGAAGAGAAACTTCTCTAATGAAGACAGGCGCACAGCCTACAGACATATGAAAAAATGCTCATCATCTTTAATCATCAGAGAAATGCAAATCAAAACTACTTTGAGATATCATCTAACTCCAGTAAGATTATCCCATATCACAAAATTCCAAGACCAGAGATGTTGGCGTGGATGTGTAGAAAAGGGAGCACTTCTACACTGCTGGTGGGAATGCAAATTAATACATTCCTTTTGTAAAGATGTTTGGAGAACACTTAGAGATCTAAAAAGGGATCTGCCTTTCAATCCTATAATTCTGCTGTTAGGCATATACTCAGAAGACCAAAAATCACATCATAACAAAGATATTTGTACCAGAATGTTTATTGCAGCCCAATTCATAATTACTAAGTCATGGAAAAAGCCCAAGTGCCCATCGATCCACGAATGGATTAATGAATTTTGGTATATATATATATGCCATGGAATATTATGCAGCCTTAGAAAAGGTGGAGACTTCACCTCTTTTATGTTTACATGGATGTAGCTGGAACATATTCTTCTTAGTAAAGATTCTCAAGAATGGAAGAAAAAGTATCCAATGTACTCAGCCCTACTATGAAACTAATTTATGGCTTTCACATGAAAGCTATAACCCTGTTATAACCTAGGAATAGGGGGAAGGGGAAAATGGAGAGGAGGGAGGGAGAAGGAGGGTAGAGAAAGGGTGATTGTTGGGTTTACACCTGCAGTGCATCTTACATGGGTATATGTGAAACTTAGTAAATGTAGAATTTAAACGTCTTAACACAATAACTAAGAAAATGCTAGGAAGGCTATGTTAACCAGTGTAATGAAAATGTGTCAAATGGTCAATAAAACCAGTGTATGGTGCCCCATGATTGCATTAATGTACACAGCTATGATTTAATAAAAAAAAAAAAATGACTGACCTTTTTATTACATTGTGGTTTATTAAATAGTGATCAATTATTACTATTGATTGGACTAGTTGATAGAATTAATAGGCTATTTCAGTATCATTGAAACAGTGTCTTTAACCTTTTCTTTCTTGGACTGTATTTAATACAAAAATTATTTAAAAATTACTGGTGAGGTCACTGAGGGGCTTTGAAGGGTAGTATAATGTGGAAAAAATTAGATATAGGGCTAAATCCACAATGTGCACTCTATTTCTGTAGGTTATTCATAGGTTACTGCTGTGGTATCATTATTACCACCATGACTACAATTTTTATTACCTCCTATTTTGGAGGTACTGTTATACATAAACCACTATTCAGAACAGCCTTTCTCTGAATGTTCATGTTCTTTTGTAGATAAGTGAACGGAGGCTCAGGGAGGTTAAGTGACTTTCCCAAGATCACATAGCTAGCAATTGATAACAAAGGTCAAAAGTTTCACCAGACAAACTAGTGCCCCCCAGTCTAGCTGGATGATCTTAGAATAATTTACAATCGTCATCTTAATTTCCTTATTTTCCAAATGGAAATAATACATACTTCACTGTTTCATTGCTATGATTACCAAAGATAGTGCCTTATTCTTAGGTTACTGAGCAACATTAGTACTATGTTGTGGCAGATATACAAAGTTTCTCCTAATATTCATTTTCTATTTCTTTCATGGCATAAAGAAAGAAAATTTAATTGGACACAAAGCTTCTTGGATTTTGCCAGCTTCCCCTTCACCACCCCCACCTTCCCTCTGCACTCTGTAGCTACGGGTGACTTTGTACCAACAAAACAAAAACAAAAATGTATGGCAGTAATCAGCAACATTTCTTTCATGAAAAACAGCTGCTGAGTTCTGTTCCTTCCACTTCCTTGTCACATTCTTCATGCATCTGCTTGTAGGGATAGTAGAGCAATGGGAAGGTAGGGCCTGGGTCTTTGAGGACCTCATGAAGAAGAGCTACATACCAACCTGGGCTTCCTATCTTCAAGCCTTAAATTCAAATTTTTGAGTAATAAATAAATATATATGATAAACATATTAATATGTAATAAATATTGTGTTATACATAATTTAATATTGTAACATTATTATATAGAATATTGTAACATAATATTATGTATTTTATGTAATGTTAGGTAATATGCTCCATATTAGTACAAACGTATCTATATATCTATAAACAGAGTGAGAGTGAATGGATAGATTTATTTTTAAAGGATATATATACATGCTAGATATATATAGTATCTATCTATCTCTCCTATTGATTCTGTTTTTCTCAAGAAACCCATTGGAAATTATTCCACTACTGATTTAATATTTTCTTTCTTTTTCCTCCAGTGTTGACACTTTAAAGTTTATGAATACCATGCTTATGAAAAGTGTAATTAGTTATCACCATTTGCATACATCCTAAAAAATAGAATTTATGTCATAAACTTTATCACCCTTAGTTTTTCTACTATGTGCTACATATTATTTTTCCCTTTATATCTATATTGAGGCAAAGGCCACAACCAGTAATAAATTTTAAATAAAATCCAAACTAACTAAAGCAACTGAAATGCATTTTTTAGTCATAATATTTAAGTTTCTCTGAAATATTTAATTCATTGTTTTATATTTATTTTATTTAAGTATCTCCTCAAATCGTCATTTACTCCCTTACTAAGCTCTACTTTTCTGATACTTATCACCAGTACATTATACATTAATATGTTTACTTATTTTGTCTTTACACTCTAGAAAGTGAACACTGTCCATTTGCTTTTCTACCATTTCACAAGCACCAAAAGGAGTTTTAGCATGACAATATCTGTTAGATAAAATAATTAATAAGAAGACAAAACCAGAATCTCCAACCTTTTCTCTCCATGAACCCAATGCTCACTTGACTGTAGTTTTCACTATGCCAAAAAAAAGGCAGTGTCTGAATATAGATCCTTTCAGGAACAGGGATGATATTAGATATAGTACCTTCTAAACATAGTAGCAGATAAGTTCTAAATAGTTTCAAGACTTTTAATAACAGAAGTTTATCTATTGCTCAATGGCTCTTTAATGTAGTTGTTCAGCAGCAGACATCCATGAAGGAGTGCAGGGATGGAGGCTCCTTCCAACTTGAATTTCCACCATCTCTTAGGCTAAAGGACCCATGTTCTTGACCAGCAGAGAGGTGAAAGAGTGAAAGAATTTTGCATAAGGTTTCCAGTCATCTCAGAAGTGGGAAGCATCACTTCCTTCCACAATCCATCAACCAGAATCTAGGCACATGGCCACCAGTATATGCGAAGGGATCTGTAAATAGTATATTCTAGATGTATATGCTGAAGAAATGAGAAGTAGATTTAAGGAAAATCTGTGTATACCACAGAAAACATCAGGTTACAAATACAGGTCAATCTGCAAGGTTGTTATGGGTAATGTCTATTAAACTTGTCTGTCTATCCAGTAGCCTTGGCTGTATGTTTATGGTGTAAATGAATTACTAAAGTTGCAGTTTTGATAGAGGCATCACCTCTATCCATCTTTAAACACCCTGTAATACCTGGTAGTTTGCTTAGCAATCATTAAATTGAATTATTTGAATTCACTTAACTAATTAACACACATTTTCACATTAACTTATAACCACAAGAAGTGAATAGGTTAGGCTGGTTTTTAAGTGGCTGTATGGCCATTATTATTTATGTTTTTACTCAAAGAGAAATGTCTCTTAACTGTCCTTTTCTTCAGGAATGATATTATAGCTCAAGGGAAAATAGAGTCTGTGACAAAACAATATTTATAAAATACAAGAAATGTATTTGCCTTAGATTACCTTTAGAGAAAGGAAAAAGAGAAAATGAGAGAAACATATGGATATTATCACAAATATTTTAGTTCTGGTTTGGCAGGATAGATGTGGAGGTATTAAAAGTAAATGAATAAATTAATGGATAAAAGTAGACTATTCTTTGAAGTGATGATAGTGCCTCATGAGCCAAAGAATATGATTAATTTAATTCTGTTTATATGGATGACTAAGAGTGAAGAGTTGATGGGTTTGTATGGCTAATGACCATAAAATTGGTTTATAAACTTTATTTTATTTTAATAAATCAAATAAGTTCATTTACGAAATTAAGAAACACCACCAAAATGTTGCTTGAAGTATGCACAAAACGTTAATTACATAAATATTTTATTTTTCAAATGATTTCCTTTCAACTCAGTAATCTGTGATCTTTAAAATCTGTGATTAAAGACTTGATCACTCACCTCAGTCTTAAACAGTGTTGTTCTTTTCTTCTCTTGCCTCACTTCATACTGGTTTTTAATGTCCACTAAATATTAACACACCTTTAGTGGGATTGTTTGTTAAATGTAGAAAGTGTTCACAATCACTTCTGAGCCTAATCATCTCAATCCATGTGGAATTCACTGCTAAACTATCAGGCTCAATGATAAATGTGTTTACTTTTCAGGTGTCTATTTACTTCACATTCCCTCAAATTATTCAGTACTATTTCAACATCCAAAGGAGGTAATTTCATTGAAATGTTGATCCACAGAGTAGTGAAAATATCAAGCAATAGTAACATTGAAAAAAAACAACAACCAGGTGTATTTTAGCTGTGTTTGTATATGATTTTGCTGGTAAGAGAAGCAAAGTTTCCTTGGGGTGCCTATCTCTTATGTAAATATACATATGCACATTTGCATATGTGACTGTTAACAAAACAAATCTTACATTCATTTCTAGTGGTAGCAAAGTCTCTGTGTAATTTGAGAGTATATCTAATATCAGTAGACTGTATATCACAGCATAAACATGTTTAAGGGTGGCTCCAAAGCAACATCTATAAGAAGACATTGCCACTGTAAATGTAACCCTCAATTTTATAGGATAGGCTTTTCTGTCTCTTAACAGTGGGACAATTTGAATGTTACTTTCCTTCCCTTCTCTTTCTTTCATTCTACAATTATTCATTGACTTCCTTTTTTAATACTTTCTTTTGTCCTTGTCCTTTTTTCCTATTTTCTCATTCCTTTTTTCTTTCTTTGCCATATTACAGATTTTCCAGCTTAGCAAATTTCCCCCCAACTTATTTCCATTTAGAATAGTTTAGCCTCCATTGTTTCCAAGCCTTTTAAAATAAACCACCATAAAAATATTTATAAAGAGCATTTGTTTTCATAAATCTACTACAGGCAATCCCTGAGTTACAAACATGTGATTTATGTGCAACTTGCACTTAGGAATGGAGGCTATTACATTTACAGTAAGTCCCTGAGTTACCAACATCTGACTGATTCACACTTACAAACGGAAGCTATTATAGAGAATAGGCAAATATACCTGTTCCAACTTATATACAAATTCAACTGAAGAACAAACCTACAGAACCTATCTCATTCTTAACTTAGAGAGTGCCTATGCTGAGAAGGTTACCCTACTTGTTCCTTCCAAGCTGAGGGCAAAATAGCTAATATCACTTGCTGAGGAAAATTGATACTACCAAATAAGTGAGTCAAATTATTCTACAAAAGAAAATGGATTGACGTGATAGCAAGTAGTGTAGGTAATGAGAATTCACTGCGTTTTAAAACTGGGTTTATTGTGAACTGGATTTATTGTTGTGCTGAGTCCATGTTTCTAAATGTCATGTTGTGTGGTATGGGCATGCCTATTTTTAGTGTTAATTTTGGTTACCCTCACTGTTGGGAAAGATTTAGGCAACCATTAACCATTCTAATCTTCAGTTTGAAATGGCAGATTCAGATTAAGTGGAATCTTTAAGGTCACTTGGTTTGAGAATTCTATAGTTCTTCTTTGATATAATTTATTAATTATTTTATCTCCCTAAGGCTGTGTATCTGTGTGATTGAAATGTTAATTCTAAACTGATATTAAAGCTTTGCATAACTATTCCTAAAGTAAACACCCAGCTAAAAGTCTATTACTAAATTAGTGGTGCCACGTGGTTATGAATTTTTGGCTATGCATCTTTATACTTTAAGCACAGTGCAGTAATACTCTATGTTATAAAACCTAGAACAAAAAGCTGAGTGTCACTGTAATTTTTTTGAAATGGGAACAAAATGGTATAGAAACATGCTTAGTAGCTCAGTGAAAGGATGGCAGGGAATACACAGTTGTCATTAAGAGGGGGCTGCACATGACCTCTGTGGAGACAAAATAGCAAAGCATAACCATTACAACTTGGCCAGATGGCATAAAATGCATATAGTCGTTTAATGCCATGGGAGTCATTTGAAGGCTGAAAGCTGTCAGGTTTAATGGCTCTAAGTGAATAGGTGAGAGCAAACTGCCTGAACCAGTTGAAACCACTTCACAAACAGTTCCATTTCTCACCGATACTTATGTTTGATAGGCAGACAAGGTTGTTTCCTCTGAGAAAACTACGATGTTTCATGCCTCAGATTGACATTTAAAGACATATGTCTGGTAGAGAAAAGTAAATTAGAAAACAAATGTGCTGAAAGATAAGACAATTGAACATTTTCACCTCAATTGCTTTGGCCCAGAAGGCAATCTATTTACTGAAACAGATTAGTGACAAGGAAAGAGACCTGAGGTCTTTCCATAAAGAAAAAGAAATATGTGTATGTTATACACACACACACACACACACACACACACACACACACAGAGAAACACAAAACTCACTCACACACATACATTCTGATAATATTGATTCCAAAAGGTTAAAGGAAATGATCAATAAACCAGGAAAGGAGACAGATTTTTGACACCAACATAAGTTAGATCACACAATAGATGGTTTAAAATAAACCCAATTCCTGTTGCATATCTATTACAACATAATTGGAATTTATTTCTTTTATAAGATTTCAGTTTCTTCCTGGCTTCTAATGTATTGGTAAAAAGTATTGGCCATGGCTAAGAAAATGTTCTATTTTTGTTTAATTTGACACTATTTTTCCAAAAATTAAAATTACAATTATTAAAAACAGCTCAACAAATTGTTGCAAAGTGAACACACTGACATAAATATCACCCAAATAAAGAAACAGAACATTACTATGATTGTTTATTCATTGATGTTGATAAACGTTTGGACTGCTTCAGTTATAGGCTACTTTAAATAATGCAGCTATGACCACTTGTAGAATTCACATAGAGCTTGTAATGTGGACTTTTGAGCGTCCTCATAGTACGATGCCTGTGTCCCAAGAAGGAAGAAGTTGAAGTAGGTAGGCATCCTTAATATCTAAGCTTGGGAATTTTAGAGTATCATTTCTGCATTCCATTTTTCAGAGCAGTCACAGGCACAGCCTGGATTCACAAGGAAGGCGAATAATCAACTTGTGCCTGTATAGGGCAGAGCAAAAGTGTTTGAGGCAGCAAACCACAGGAGACTTCTGAAAACTCTCCTCAGCTTCCCAGCCACTTAGTCATGAATATAGATTACTTAAATGGTTTGCAGGCAAAAGTGGTTAATGTCAGCTTCCCTTTCCTCTTAGAGTCTTGGCCTCTCAAGTTCTAATGGGTTTTCTATCTCACCGATGCCTTGAAATAGATTTTTAAAACATTTATCTCACCTCTCTTCAGTATTCTTAGCCAGAGGGCTTGTCTAAAACTGGTTACTATGCCAATGTTCAAAATAAACTGGGGTCTTCGCTTATGTTAAGATCCAATATTCTTAACATAGCCTATGAGATCTTGAGTGATCTGACTGCTCGCTGTGAAGCCCTCATAGAAGCAAGTGTGCATCAGACAAGTTAAATAAGAAGAGAAGACTTTCTTTAAAGCTATTCCAACAGGGGAGAGACACTAAACTCAACTCAGTTGAAATAAACATGGGAAAGTTTTAAGCTCTAGGTGAACTAGTAAAAAGTACTCATGGACATTAGGACATTAGGTTAATATGACTAGTCTACCTATATTTTGTAATGGCGTCTATTGAACTTAGGTTCCTAGACTCCTTGAAATAGAGACTTATAAACAAACTGGGAAATTAACTGTAAAATTATTTGGTTAAGTTTCCTTATTTAACTGTATACTCAGGGAGGGCAAAGATAATCTTTATTTGTTCAATATCTAACATACTATCCAACATATAGAAGGCATAAAGTAATGTTTTAATAAAAAAGGCTCAAGTCTCGGGCGGTGCCTGTGGCTCAAAGGAGTAGGGC
>CAUYPK010018611.1:0-105428 GCA_963574355.1 Loris lydekkerianus
GTTACTGCTTGGAGTTCTAATTCAATCTTTTTTGCTATCCAGATCCTGAATTCAATTTCTGATATCTCAGCTATTTGTTTGTGCATGGGGTCTTGTGCTGTTTCTGCCCCATTGATCCTCAGGGGAGTTGATCTACTCTGATTATCCATATTGCCAGAGTTTTTCTGATGATTTCACCTCATGATTGTTTTTCACCATTGCCTCTGGCCGTCCTCAGAGTTGGGGAGGTGTCTCTCCAAGATCAGACCCCAGCGGGATCACTCTATTGTTGCTGGATCATTGTAGGGAGTGACCCTGTGTAGTTCCTCTGTGGCTGCTCTAGCTAGGGATTTCTGGTTGTGGAAGCAGCTCCGGTGTGTGACATACCCGGATCCAGCAACAGGACTGGGGGTGGTGTGCATGGTTCTGGGAGTGCCTTGCGCCCAGTGACTTTGGCACAGAGAGCCCAAGGCTCCAGCAGTCTCTGACCAGGAGAAGGGCTCTGTGCAGAGGCAAGGAGGGCTCCAGAGGGCACGCAGCTACCAGGGTCCCTGGCCAGATGAACCGCTAGTCTGGAGGCTGGGAGTACACAGGAGGGAGGATGCAGGGTTGTGTGGCTCCCGCAGTTCCTGGTCAGGGAATGTGGAGGCCCGGTGGGTGCGGGTCACGGGTCGGGGGTTGCTGCACAGCTCTTATGGAGTTCTGGGTGGCACCAAGCCCAGGAGTTTTAGGTTGCTATGAGCTGTGACGTCAGGGCACTCGACCCAGGGCAATAGCCCAAAGCTCCAGTGTGCCAAATCCGTCTCACTCTTTCCCTAAGGATTAAGGCTGTGAGGCAGTTCAGTCCCCACCTTTAGGCTGCTCAGTCACTAGGTTTCTTTGTCCCGCCCAATCCTTGCATTGGGACCCTGAGGGTGGAGCTTGCAGGAGCAGTTTTTTCAGTGGCTCAGTCTGGGGCCCCAGATGATGCCCAACTTTCTCCACACTCCTGCTCAAGCTCTCCCCAAGGCAGCTCAACTGAGAGCCAAGTCCAAGGACACCAAAACAGTTCACAGGTAAGGCCTTTCCATTTTTCAGTCTCATTGCTGCTTGTACTCACGGTTGCCAGCGTGATTAGGTCGATCGAACACATGCAGCCACTTGCCAGTTTTCCACTGTTTTTGTCTTCCTCCTGGGGTCCAGAAGTCCCTTGCTGGCTCCCTGTATCCTCAAAGGGATGATCACAGGCAGATCCCACCGGCCAGAGATGCCTGGAGTCTTGTCTCCCCAGACTCGCCATGCCCAGTTCTGTGTTAATTTTTAATTTGCAACTTTGATGAATTTAGTTATTAGTTCTAACAATTTATTGTCTGTGTGTAATCATTAGGGTTTTCTACATATAAAATCATCATCTGTAGGCAGAGATCATTTAACTTCTTTCTTTCCAATTTGGATGCTGTTTCTCTCTTCTCTTGCCTAATTTCTCTGGTTAAAACTTCTAATATAAGAAATGTTGAGACGGGTATCTTTGTCTTGTTCTAGATTTCAGAAGAAAAGGTCTCAGATCTTTACCACTGAGTATGTTATTAGCTGTGGGCTTTTAATATATGACCTTTATTATGTTGACCTAATTTTCTTCTATTTCCAGTCTTTTGAGTGTTTTGATCATGAAAGGATACCAAATTTTGTCTCATGTTTACTGAGGATCACTGAGGTGATCACAAGCTTTTGTCTTTTCTTAGGGGAATGTGGTGTGTAGGTTTGTTGTGAGAATCAGAAATAATTCATCAAAAATTGCTGGCTCTATGGTCAGGAGGAAGGCTCATGCCTATAATCCTTGTACTCTGGGAGGCTGAGTTCCAGACCAGCCTGAGCAAGATAGAGACCGCGTCTCTGCTGAAAATAGAAAAACCAGCGAGGCGTTGTGGTGGGCACCTATATTCCCAGCTACTCAGGAGTCTGAAGCAAGAGTATCACTGGAACTCAGGAGTTTGAGGTTGCTGTGAGCTATGACACCACTCTACTCAGGGTGACAAAAGAGTGAGACCCTGTATAAGAAAAAAAAAATATTTCTGGGTCTGACAGATTCTTTAAAAAAAATTATGTCTCCCCTAAGCCTTCTTTTTTCTTACAAACAATATGCCCCAATGTTGTTAATTTCCCCCTAGAGATCTTATTTTTCAAAGCTTTAATTATTGTCTTGTTCTTATAGTATACATCTCTTAAAATATGAAGCCTAATTAACACAAATACCCAACAGTCTCAAATATATCAGTAGATTAATAATAAACTTATGGTTGCAACCATTTTAATGTGTCTGCTAAAATCTTAATATAATCTAGAAACTATTTTTCAACATTTGGAGTGTATTACCCTAGTACTAGATAGGCAAACCTATTTTCTAGGGCTCCACACTAAGGTAAATAGTATATGTATATATATATTTATACTATATGTATATACATATGCTATATATATACACAATATATATATGTACACACATATATGCATATATACATATACTATATACATACACACACATATACACACATACATGTATATACATATGAATACTATTTTGATTCAAATGTAAATGCATTTTATATAATTTAAGTATTATGTAATACATAAATATATAATAAAATGCTTCATAACAGAGACAGTCCATGACTGTCAAGATTTTATGTATGATGGTTTGACATATGAATTTTTCATTTTATGATAGTGCATGCAGTAAAATATCAGTAAATGACATGAGATATTCAACACATTAGGTGATTTTGCCAAACTGTAGGCTAAGGTACATGTTGTGAACGTGTTGTAGATAGGCCAGGCTTAACTATGATGTCTGATAGTTTAGGTGTAACTGTATGAAATGTACTTTCACCTGACAATATTTTCAACTTATTGTAGGTTTATTGGGATGTAATCCCATTGTAAGTTGGAGATCATCTGTATATAATTTCTTGATCAATGAAAAGCAATTATAACTGGTGTCACAAAGTGTGGGTGGGTCATATAGATAATTTGCATCAACATGATATCCTCATAGCACAGAAGATGCAGATCTCTCACCTAGACTGTAGGTTCTTTTGTTGATGATAAAGTATTTGAAATTTTGCAAATTACCTTACATTAAAAAATAAAACCTTGAAAATGACTACCTCCATTTCAACTACAATAGAACCTCCATGGTTGACCATATTCCTGCACTGACCACCTCCTTAGGTGGTGGTGTACCACATGAGCATATCAGTATGGTAGACCTCCTTTCTTGTGGTGACCACCTCTGTCTGTTTATCTGTCCCTGCAGTGGTCAACTTATGGAGGTTCTACTATATACATGGGTATTTGCTAATTCTATGGTTTGGAAGCCTGAAATCTCCCTTTTTTTTCTCATCTCTTTTCTCAAGAACCCATTCTCAAAAGAAATCAAGAACATATTTACCATGTTTGTACTTCCTGACATCAAATGCATAAGTCATAGAGTTGAGTGAAGGACATGTTTTCACAGCAGAAAAATCTTTCAATGAAAATGCAATAGCCATACATTCGTGTGCAGCTGAAAGGCTGGATACGCTGGTAGAAATGTTGGCAGGGTGAATTGGAAATATTTACCAAAAGTATTAAAGCTGTATTAATCCATAAGCTTTCTTTAGAAAATATATCTTAAGAAGCCCTCAGAAATGTATATATAAGAATAGTTACTGAAGCATTAAATTAAACAAAATGGAAGTCCCTGAATATCTCACAAACAGAGACTAATGAATAAGCACGGTTTGCTGACAGCAGAATCCTGGGGAAAGTTTAAGAAGAAGAGTTTGGGCAAATTGTATTCCTGTCTTATCTGAGATTACTGGTTAGTAACATGTATGCATCGATTCCTGAGTGAACTCAGGCACACGTGTAAACAAATACACACATACAGCTATGAGAATAAGCCCGTTTTCATATTTCCCCCACCCATCTCTGCTGGGAGAAAATGTACAAAATATCACATTATTCCCCACTTGTAACTTCTTCAACCCCTGTATCCATCCCTCTATTTTCAAAAGGGGTCATGACTTTTCTTCAATCTAAAGCTAATTATCTGCCCATATTGTGACTCTCTCTCATTTTCCTGTCTACTCTAATATTTTCTGTGTCTTTGCACATGACTGAAATTTCCGTCTGTTTTTTACTTACTGAATTCCTTCTATTTGGTTATTAAGAATGTCATTTTATCTGTGAAACTTAACTTCGGCCACTCAAATAAATAATGATTTCATATTCTTGATATAACATGTATTATAATTGTATTTTTTTTTTTTTTTCCACACTGGTCTAAGGATCCCTGGAAGAGAAAAAGTATGTCTTTTGTATCTGTTTCTCCAAAGCCCAGCCTCACCCTGGGTACACAGAGGCTGCTCAGTAGTTCATTCAAATAAATAAATGAAAGTCATGAATATAGATAATGTTTCTACTCTACATAAACTAGAATATAGAAGTGTAAGGTGTACATACTGTTCTCAAAATGAAAGGCTTTGAGTATTGATTTTTAACCTTCACTTTAACTCTCAGTTTTTCTTTCCATTTTAGAAGCTTTAACATTTTTTTAAGAGGAAAAGCTATGTAATACCAAAAGATACATTTTTGCCCAGAAATTTTCTTGGTGTTCATTATGTGATTTTAAAATTCACCATTATTCTTCTTCCTTGCCTGCCTCTTGTACCAGTGCAGCACCGTTGACCAAGTCTTTTAAGGGCACAGGTGCCAGTGCTTAGAAGGTGGTGTGCTACCCATTTAGAAGGCTGAGTCAAGCAAACCCGCAGCTTTGTGACAGGGAGACAAATAATATTGTACCTAAGCTTCATCCTTTACCCTTTAGTATCACAAAAAATAATTTTTCACTTTATACTCACCTTCAAGAAGACTTTGAACCAACTCCCTGGGTTTAAAAGGAGGAAAATCTGGCCTTTATCTGTTTCTGTGGATGATATCACATGCTGACATCATAGATTAAATAAACTGTTTACAGGACTTGGCTGTTATGTATAATTGCATAGTTGTAAAAATTCTTAGTAGATCATTTCTAAAATAAAAATGTGTTTAACAATATTTTGTTAGCCTTGACTGTTTAGAAATACACCTGCACATTTGAAACACCAGGACTACAATTGTCTATACAGTTGGACAATGTGGTGGTGAAGGGTTCTGATGTCTGCATGAATGAAAATCTGCGTATACCTCTTAACTCCCCCAAACTTACCCACTACTAGCCTACTGTTGACCAGAAGCCTTACTGTAACATAAACTGTCCACCAACACGTATTTTGTATGTTATGTGTTATGTGTATGTTATGTTATGCTGTATTCTTACAATAAAGTAAATTAAAAAAATGTTATTAAGAAAATCATGGCTCAGTGCCTGTAGCTCGGTGAGTAGGAAGCCAACCACATAAATGGAAGGTGATGAGTTCCAGCCCAGCCCAGGACTGCTAAACAACAGTAACAACTGAACATCCCTCCCCTCCCCACCCAAAAATGGCCCGGTGTTGTGGCAAGCTCCTGTGGCCCCAGCTACTTGGGAGGCTGAGGGAATAAAATTGCTTAAGCCCAAGAGTCTGAGGTTGCTGTGAGCTGTGATGCCACAGCACTTTACCCAGGGCAACATAATGAGACTCTGTCAAAAAAAAAGGAAAAAAGAAAATCATAAGGCAAGAGAAAATATGTTTAGTATTTATTAAGTGGAAGTGGATCACTGTAATTCTCTTGGTTTTCTCATTTTCACATTGAGCAGGCTGAGGAGGAGGAGGGAGAGGAAGAGGAGGTTTGGCCTTGCTATCTCAGGGTGGCAGAGGAAGAAGAAAGTCTGTTTATAAATGGACAATGTAGTTCAAATTCGTGTTGTTCAAGGGTCAACTGTCACTTGCAAAGTACTCAAATAAACACAAAATTAGTGGCATTGTGGGCTGTTGTGAGTCTTGAAAAGAGGGCTAGACTAATATTAAGGTAAGTCTCATATATTTCTTTATAGAAATATAAAAACACAAATTTCTTAAGAATTATTTTAAATGATACATGCAATAAAATTGGATTTTTGTGGAGGTTCAATTTCCATTTCAGTAGAAATATGTGATTTTTTTTCAAAATCAAAATTTGGAGGTAAATTTTCTATATTTTATGACAATATATGTAAAGCCAAACTGCTAACTTTGAAAAAGTCAAGGTCATTGTTTACAATCTCAAATTTCTTCTTATTTTAGTATTTTTCACAGGCTCTGAGAGTTTCCCTAAGTCATTTTGAAAGGAATATCTCTATGTGTATGATTGCAATAAATTGCTGCATCAAAGGTTTAGGAAAAATGAAAGGGTCTTGGTTGACTAAACTTTTTCTAATAATATAATAATATATTTTAATATATTTTCTGATACAATCATTTAATCCTCTTTTGAATTCTAAAAATCATGGAACAGTTCATATGATTAAATAACAATACTGACACCAGCGTAGGTCATTTCAAATGAGGTTCGTTCCTAAATGAATTGAGTTGCAAGATTAAGAGTTCAGGGAAAGAAGTGGGGTAAGAGAGAGAGAAAAGAAAAAGAAAGGGAGGGGAATTGAGATTGTGAAAGAGAAGGAGACAAAGGGAAAGAGACCAGAATAAAAAGTGCATGTAATTAAATCTACATATTAAATCTTGCACTTCTAAAAACATGATTTTTTTTTGTTTGATATGTATTGGAACTGAGACTTGGGTACAGAGATTTTAATTTCATGTCTTACTTAACATAAATATGACTCTATGTAGTTTCATATGAAATTTAAAGAGACCCAGAAAGATAAAGAAAATCACATAAATTAAATAAAAACCTATGTTTCTTAAGAGGAAAGGAAAACTGCAATAACATTTCAAGTCTACCAAATTTTAGACTACAAAATGGTAAAAATATCTGAGAATATTTTATATGTATTTTATTTATATAAGTATGACAATCATGATGATGTGTATTTTTGGATGTTCAACCCTGATTTTACTGTCTCACATTTCAGAAAAAAAAAAGTCAATTGCTTTAAATCAAAATGATTTGGCTCAACTTAACTTTTGCATAGAGCCTCACCAAACGTTTCACCAAAATTTTCAACAAGCCTAAATCATGTTTAAATGCTTAGAAATTTTGTTCCTGTTAGATTTCGTCTACTGATAACCTTTGTATGCCTTTTAGATGGTGAAGAAAAAAATGTATACAGATATTCATTCTGGCTTTTCTAAATAATGAAATTCTCAGCAGATTCAGCAATAGCCATGATCATATCACTAAATCATCACTTGGTTGAGTGAGTGGCCTTGTGAGGGCAGGTGTTTTAACTTTTGAGTCAAGGTTGCCCAGAACCAATTCAAGTCAGCTATGTTGCCTTCAGTTCCCTGGTCTTCCCCTCGAATTGCTAAAACCATTAAATTGGTTAGTGTTAGTACTTCACTTTGTGCTCCTATTCACATAAAAACTATATTTAGGGCAGCGCCTGTGGCTAAGAGGAGTAGGACGCTAGCCCCATATGCCGGAGGTGGTGGGTTCAAACCTGGCCCCAGCCAAAAACTGCAAAAAAAAAAAAATAAAATAAAATAAAATAAAAGCAAAAAACTACATTTAGTGAAATCAGAAAACAATTTTTAAAATAATAAATGGGCTTGTGTACTTGCTCCTATTTTAATGTATCACTCATCATCAACAAATGTAATCAAAATAGAAAATTAAATTTAAGTGCAAACATTAGGTTATTATCATGATATAGAAATAAAGACCATATGGAGGAACATGAGGAAGATGGAAAAATAATAGGAGAATTATTTTCAATTCAGGCTTTTTATAACATCCATATAGGGCTTTCAATTTTGCTGTAATTTTTACTACCTATAATGTTATCTATTTTGCAGTGAAATAGAGGGAAATAGACATAAATTGAAATTTTTATTTCACAACAAATGACCTGGTTACCTAGTGCTTAAGACAACTGAAATTTTGAAGCTGTAGCGAGTTAAAAGTTTTAGGAGAAACAGTCTCTGAATATAAGCTATAGTCAAAGGTCAACGTTCTTAGTCTGGTTTTCAACTTAAATTGTAAATTTAAAAGCATTAGTTATAGTTAGAAATGTGGAATGGGTAACAGATATGCAAATATATTAAAATACCTATTAGATGGGTGAGAAGTAGATAGAATCAAAAGAGAGAAAATTTGATAAAATAAGAAAAATTAATCAAGAGCCTTGCTTAATCCATTTACATAGACTATCAAAAACGGGGCAAGTTTCCTAACTTTTTTCACTATGACTCCATTCTATGGAAATTAGAGTCTCAATTTAAGAACAGTATATTAATTCATCTTAGACATATATTTATAACTTTAAATTTACTGTAGTGTTTTGGCATAAGGAATCCAGAAGCATCAAAGATTGATACTTTTTAAAATCTGTAAGTATTCTAAATACCACTGTGAAGTTTCATCATTATTTCAACTGTCACTCTAAATCAATTTACACTGGCATATAGAATCCTCTCTCAATTTGTGGGACCTCCCTTAACTTCTGCTTGTCATCAGCAATTTGGTGGAAGAGGACACCTAAGGAAACAAAGGCTGTTTACATTACCACCAGAGTTTGCTTTAATTCTGTAATACATGTATATGTTTTCAGACTGTCGAAAATATATTGATGGACAGTGTGCTAGAGGAAAGATGTGAAGTGTTTTCAAAAATAGGCAATTAAAAGATAAACCAATACAATTTAGAAACTGCAAAACTTCCAGGAGCCGTCTCCAGAAGCAAGCCAACAATTCACCAATGATCATGGTAACTGCCAGCCGCCAGCACCCATGTGTCTGGGCACATTTGCTTAGATATCTGTGTCAGCTTCAAATGGTTCTGAAGGGTATTTTCATTTTGTTTAAGTATAAACTGACTTCCCTGGGTCACAGGGGAGCTGAAGCTCATACCCAAACTATTGTTTTGCCCTGATATTGTGTGCCTTTTTTTTACATTAAAAAAAAATTAAAACCCCATAATAACACTACTTCTTAGCTTGGTGTTTTATCAAGATATTCACATAGACTTTTTTGCTTCCAAAATATTGAATAATGGAACAGAAAAGTAGTGGAGAAAAACTGTAATGTGGGCAAACAGCCCCTGAGACAGTGGATAGGACTTTCTGATGGATTGGAATTTTTTAATTAAATTAGTGATTTTTATAAATATCTTAGGATTTGGAGAAAATACATTCAACTCCCAAAGTCTGTTTGAGAGACTTAAGGATCACACTGAGCTCTAGAGCCAGCTGGCAGAATTTGTAATCAGAAGATGTGTGAGTTCCACTTTTGTGCTACCTACCTCCCTGAGTGGCTTACGACAAGATTAACAGGTGATAATCTTCTCAGATTTAATCTAAATGTTTTATCTCAAGTAAACATAGCCCCAAAGTACAGTATTGCAAGAACAAAGAGCATATTTCATATTTTGCCCCATGCCTTAAGTTTTATTCCAAAGCTGAGAAGATTATGTATACATTTTCCTATTATTGTTTGGAGAATTTCTAGAATTTGTAGGAGAGTTTGATAGTTCTTATAAACGTATGGAGATGTTGCTTGAAACCTAATCTTGTGTTTTTTTTTTTTCCTTTCTCCCACTTAAAGCCTTGTTATCCATCACCACTCCAGACCTACTTGCCGTATTTAGATCTTTTCTAAACATCATTAAAGCTTGGAAGATGGAGCAGATTCTGGTTATTTCAAAATTGTTATTTCTTCATTAATGAAGACAATTCAAGAGTCTGCTTTCTATATCAAAGCAGGTATGGGTTTAAGTGAGCGTGCTGCTCCAATGTCAGCAAACACATATAATGTGATACAGGTGCTGTTATGGACCGCAGCATTTTCTGGTTAACGTTTTACATTCTACTCTTACATAAGCTGCGTATCTCTGTAAAGGGATCGTGGTCTGGACAACCCTTTCTCCTCACCGATATGTACGCACATCTCTGCAGTCAGACACCTGGCTGCAGGTCCAGTAAAAGCAAATGCACCTTGCATGTCTGTGCTGACTCAATGCTTCTAGTAGCAAGAACACTGTAAATTTAGCTGTTACCTAGAAAGCATGAAAATCATGCCACGAACTGATTAATGTCTTAATGTTGTTCAGATATCAAGTGTCATACACCAGTTCGAGTATTTGGTGTGTGGGACTGGCACCCAACTGCTTTTTTGATTTAATCCCCCCCCCCACCAGAAATAATGCTGTTATTCACTCACGTAAAATCCTGTTTTCCTCCCTCCTACCCTTCCTCTTTTCCTTCCTTTCCTTCTTTGTTTGCTACTCCTACTTTCTTTTATTTTAATGACTTAGGTTCTAGTTCTTGCAGGGGTCCTCAAACTGTGGCCCATGGGTCACATGAGGCCGTGTGATTGTATTTGTTCCCGTTTTGATTTTTTACTTCAAAATAAGATATGTGCAGTGTGCATAGGAATTTGTTCATAGTTTTTTTGTTTGTTTGTTTTTCTTAACGACAGTCCAGCCCTCCAATGGTCTGAGGGACAGTGAATTGGCCCCCCATTTAAAGTTTGAGGACGTCTGCTAAAGTTACCAATTTATTGGCAAGAAGCCAAGTTGTTTTTTGTAATGATGCCGTTTGAAAGAACAACTTTCACTTTTTATGTTGTGGGGGAGAGGGAACAACATGATCTTGCTGATGACAGTAAAGTTAATATAGTGTATCACCAAATGCAAATATAATAAGGAATAATGTTTAACTCTACTTATGCTACTTGACATTTAGTGGTGCACTCCCAATATATTCCACAAACTGGAATTTCTCTGCTGCAGGATTAAAAGACAATAATAAGCACATGGAAATCTACTCCATACATTTATAAAACAAATATTATTTTCTTGGTTTTCAACTTGCTTACCAAAATAGTTGTGATATGGTAGTTCAAATTATCCAGCATGCAATAGACATCCAGTACAAGGGGGAAAAAAGGAGCTGTCAAAATTAATATGTGCACACATTGAGCACGCTCAAGGGTGTGCCGGGAAAACGCCTGCAAATGGTGGATGGACGCAGTGAAATTTCCATCCTCAGTGACTGTTTCTTAACTTTGTAAAGCAGTCATTGCTTATTGAAATTCTCTAGCTGACCCCAAGAAAGCTGCTTTGGTTCAACTTGTCCGGTGGAAATATTGTGGGAAAGTGCCAGGCACTGAGATCGTTCTCTTTTTATAAGAATAAATGAATGTGAGAAGAGAGAAATTCTACCAGAATTAAAGATTATTCTAACGCTGGCTAGTTGGTAGAGAGAAAGGACTTCTCTTCTCCCCCTAACTTTTCTTCTGCACCTAAATTATCACTTCATTTCTGCAATTAATATTACATTCTCCCAAGATTTGTTCTATGGAGAAACCACCTCTCCTGTAAAGTGATAATGGTTTTCCTTTCTGTCTTTGTCTCCACACAAAAGCTAAATTATGGAAATGTGGAACCTTCTGAGCTCCCTATAGTTGAGAAGAACTTTAATCAGTTGCAAAAGATACAAAGAAAAATTGATCTCTACCTCACGGGGATTCTGCTTTTCATCATTTTGCTTAATGTTTGGAAAGTCATTTCTTACACACCAGTAAAAGTGGGTGGAATTTTAAACCAGACTGATGTGCCATTTTCTTGCAAGAATGGAAATGGGTATGCTTGAACATAAGCAGCACGTGGACCCTTAGAGATGTAGCCTTTCCACTGCAGAGATAGATAAAGGTCATCACAAATGCCTTCCTGGGCATTTACTTGCAGGACTGAAGAAGTCACGTGACTAAGAGCTCATCCAGGGAGTTCTTCAATCACTGACTCACTTTCTGCCTTCACTGCGGCTTATCACCCCAGCCCTGTTGAAATCCATATTCCACCACTGGTTAGGGCTATGGAAGTGCTCATTTTCACAAGAGTTTAGCAGTCAACAACTAAAAGTAGTTAGGGTGCCACCCCCCCAAGTCACTCCCCCAAATTGTGTCCCCAGAAAAGCACATTTCCATAAATTAAAACACAATGCCAATGTATACGTGAATGTGCACATGTGAATGTATTTGTATTTGCAGGAAAAACAATTTTTTTAAAAGAATAAAAACTGGAGAATTTTGCATTTTTGGTGGGTTTTTTTTTTTCTGTATTTGCGCAGACCATTTTAGGATTTTCAGTCTCAACAAAACACTATTAAAACAAAGAATCCAGTAAAATATTTGTGCATGTACTGCTAAACAATTCTAGCAATTTTATTAAGCAATACCTTTATTATTTTTTGAATATTCTTAACAGACTGGAACAAAACATTTTTTTATTCAAAACAAAATATGCATACTTTACGCGTGTCGCAGGGTTAAGTATGATGCGGAGGTTAAAGTCTGTCTGAACAAAAACAGATGCCTGGGGCAATTTCATAGCTATAAAGTTAATAACTAAATTTTGTTCGCTAAGAGGACCTTTTCTATGCATCCCCTTCATCTCCCAATCACACCACTAACTTACCCAAAGTGCACTTCCCAAGTATAGTTAGAGAATAGGAAGGAATGTAAAATTTTTTTTCATTATTTGTTTTGTTTCTTTGTTTTTTTGTTTTTTTTTTTTAAAAACAGCCCTTATTAACTCTTCCTTCCACTGATTCTACTGTAAACTCATAAAAGCCTTTTTTAGAAAGCATATTCATATACACTCAGCAAGTGAAATGTTCCCACAAAGAAAAAAAAATACAGAGTGATCAGAATTGTCTCTTCATCAACTACCTAGTATGTTAGAGTGATAAAGTTTTTGCACTTTAATAAAAATGGCTGACCTATTTTTTTTTTTTTTTTAAGAAGTTGTTCCTCTGTGATAATGCAGAATTGCATACACTTTATACCTGGAATAATTTTAAACGGCATGTTAGGGAAATACTGGAATAGAATTGTCTATATTCTGTATACTGCAGGTGTTTGAGCATTCCTAGTGCCTCTTCCACAATAATAAAGGAGGAAAAGAAGTTCAGATTTGTGTCCACAATCTCTTGGTTCCCATTACAATGGCCAAAATGTGCTTGTATATTACTGCCACAAAACTTAAATCACGATGAAAGCCCACCTCCACCTTTGAGGGAAAGACTTCCTTACTCCCCACACCCTGATTCTGGATGGCTACTCCTGTCTGAATAATCAACCAGCAAGAAGGACTGGACCTCTTGGGGATGGGGGCTGGAGCGACATAGTTCATGATAGCTTTATTCTTTTATTTTGTTTTCAACATAAAAATGTGTTAACTGTCTGATTCCACCTATTATGGAGAGCACTTGTTTGTTCAGCATAAAGGAACCCCCCCTTCCCGCCAAGCCCCCTCGGCTCTGCCCTGTTTGGGGTCGTGCACAGGTGGCCCAGAGGCCCAAGGTCGCGCACTCCCTTCACTGTGGTTACACAGACAGAAGCAAGCGGATGTTGTCTGCTTAGGGGACGACAAGAGGGCAGGAAAGGCCGGGAAGGGCATGGGTTCTGTGGGTAGCAGGGGACTTAGGGTTTGTTTTTTTTTTTATTCTTATTTTCTGTTGTTTTCTTTTTTTTTGTCTTTTTTATTTTTTTATTTTTTTTTTTGTTGTTGTTGTTGTTTTTTGCTATACCATGAGGTCATAGCAATCATTCCTCTAATAGAAACTGACAGGACATAAAGACAGAACTATCTGATGAACACACACAATGACTAGAAATATATATATATATATATATATATAGAGAGAGAGAGAGAGAGAGAGACAGGGAAAAGACTAAGATTACCTCTGAGAAACCATCCCAAAAAATAAATCCTGTATTAAGTGCAAAAAACAAACAAACAAACAAAAAAACCGAACAAATAAACCCAAACCAAAACGAAAGCAAATAAAACCTCCAAACATTAAAACACAGTGTATAAAATGGTGTGAGAAATTTAAAGTCACTTGACAGCCTTTTAGTCAATAAAAAGCTGCGGTGGCGTCCTTGTTTGGATTCAGGCCCATCTTTTTTTTTTTTTTTTTTTTTTTAATTTTACCCTAAAGGCCTTGCAAGAAGTAATATTAGAGGGTAAAAGCACCCAGTTTCTGTGACGTGGTGGACAGCAGTCGCGTTCGTCGTGGGGGCCAGCCGCGGCCGGGGAGGGACGCTCGTCCTTGCTCAGTCCTCGTTGGTGGAGTTTTCCTCCAGCGACGGGAGGCCGCCCCAGCTCAGGCCCGAGGCGTTCTGCGCGGCCGAGGCCGTTAGCACGGTGTGCAGGAGCATCAGCACGAGCACGCACAGTTTGAGCCTGCTGTTGCACAGTCTTGTGGCTGAGGAGGCTGCGAGCGACGTCCTGTGACAGGAGTCACTCTTCTCTACCGTCCCCCGGGCTGGGCTGCTGGACCGCGCGGGTCTCCTGACGTCACAGCATTCTGGTTCCTCATTGGTTAGGAAGGTTTCATAGAGCCCTGCGGGGAGAGGACAGGGAAGGGTTAACAGGCGGAGTCCCGGCCCGGAGGCCCCGCAGAGCCAGCGCCGCTGGGACTTTAACTTTCTCATCCACAAAACCTGACAGGCAACTAAATGCTTTGTTTCTCTAGAGAAAGTCGAGTCAATACGAGTAGGATGAATAGCCAGGGCTTGCTCGATTGCTCGATTTGGCCTTTTTCACTCCTGCCAGTCATACCACGAACGTCCCGGGCTGTTGTGAACACTGGGTGAGATTTCATGAGGCCACAATCAGAACGGGAGGGTCTGGGTCAACTTGGAGACCACGGATATTCAATCATCCTTTCTCTTTAACAGCAGTATGATGAATGAATGCAATGCGCATTGACTGGTTATGCTAAATGAACTTCCGCCCAGTCGTGACCTCCTCTCCTCACTAGGAGCCACGCACTGATCTTTCCTTCTCATAAGCCTCACCCTGTTCACAGTCCCCTGTTGCGGTGAATGGATTTCTTTTTAGGCGTTCAATGGGAGATTGGGTCATTTTAGTTTATTTTCTAAATATTTTTCCCATTTTTTCTCCATTCTCTCCGTTTGTTTTTGGTTAATGACGCCTGAATTGAGGCCTTTATTATTTTTTCCCTGGATTGTGACCGAGTGCACCTGCTTCTGTTCTTCTTCCAATCTAGCCCCAACTCTGCCTTTCAATAACTCTTTCTTATGCTCTCTCCCTCTCTTTTCTTTTTTTTTCTCCTTACTGAATCTTTTTTATTCCTTTTTTCCCTTTCTTCCTCAGATAGTACACATTGTTCTTATTTTAAAATTGATAAATGCATATTCAAACTTGAAAAGTGGTGAAAAGAATAAAAACTATGTTATCTATTATTTTTCCAATATTTGCCTGGTTATTTTGCATATAGCATTTTTTTATGTAATTATACAAGACCTTGTATATCTTTTTTTTTTTTTTTTCACTTGACTGAAACATTTTCTTGCAGGTGTTAGAAGAAACCTTCAATACAAATTTTGTCATATTACTCTCATGCTTGCAAATGGGGATAATAATAGAGTAGTTGCAAGGATTAAATGAGACTTTTCATGTAAAGTGCTTGAGTCAATGCTTAGCATCTAGAAATAACTTGAAAAATTTGGCTACTGTGAATGATAATAGGTATTAATGGCATCTCACTGCCTCTCTCCATATATATGTAATCAAATGTAAAACCTTTTCCTCTCTTTGCAGACTCACTGCTCGATGTTCCAGCAATCCTGAACCACTGGCTCTTTCCCCAACACCCAGGTCTGTCTCATCAGTCTTTTCCTTTTCCTGAAATTTCCTCCATCAACTCATCTATATAATTCTCATGTATCCTTCCAGTTCAGCCCAAAGGAAGCTCCCTGTGTGAATCCTGGGCTCACACCCTGGGAACTAGTGCACTTTGTACACATCTTCAGTAGAGCAGTTTTATTTCTTTCCTTTAATCACAATTGCTTATTTTCATGTCAGTTTTCTTCATCATTTGTCAATTTAAAAGCATAAACTTACACATTTTAGGCTTTGCATTCCCAGTATGTAGCAGAATACCTGGACAAAGTACTTAATGAGCGTTTATTACATGAACAAATTCAGTATATCTATTTCTTTTTAAAAAGCTCTTTAAAAAAATACACTTCAGTCTTCAGTTTCTTTTAAATAAATGACCAAGATATCCTTATAATGATGCTTACAATATTCATTTCTTCTTAGGCATTCAAAGGTAAACTTCACCTTCGCCTAGGTAGAACACGAAAAAAAAAAAAAAAAAACTGAATTAATGAGGCCTGCAGCGCTGACGTTTTTATTGTATGATATTTTCTTTTCCCATATAAGATACCGCACTAGTAGACTAGTCACTTATTGCCATATATGTTTTCCAATACTATATTCTACAACAAAAATAATTTATACCAAGGTTATAAAAATATAAATCCCACAGTCATTAAGATCAACATCTTAGGTTGTTTAATAGAATATGTTTAACAATGTCATCTACATAAGAAGTTCTTCCAAAGTTGCTTGGAAACTAGTTTACTGATTGATAACTAAACCCATCTCAGAAAAAATAAAGCCATTCACTCATGCCAATAAATGAACTCATATTTTTGACTGGCACAATTAATATTCTTTCTTTTTCTCTCTTGATCCTTTTTTTTCAACCAGTTATATGAATAACATGCACACATAGTAAAGATCAAATAAGTCCATGGGGTATTTTACAAAACAAGAAAAAAAAAATCAATTCCTTCACCTCCCTCATTTCAAACTGTTCCTTCTCAGATGCAAATATTTGCACCTCTTTTAGTGGTTTTTGTATTTTTCTCCATTTCTGACAATAGCATGTTTGTACTTTTCCTGATTGTTCACATTTTAGTGTTAGACGTAGATTCCCCTTAGGAAATGTAGAGATAAACATTCATTCTCCTCTGTCTTCAAGTAGACATACTTCCCTCCAAACCAGTGCCCATCCCTCCCTGAATGGTAAGTTGGTTACTTGGTGTTCCTTTTACAGCATGAGGGTGACGTACCACAACCCTCAGTTTAGCCATAGAGGAAGCACCTAGCCCACACTGTTTCTCCCAGAGCTGGTGCTTATCTTGGCCTTTGCCGTATACTTACTAATTCAACCTCAGAGACACTGGCAGGTGCTTCAGCCGCGTCAGGGCTCTATCAGTTCCTCTTCCTGATGAAACATCTCCTGGAGCCGCCTACTGTGTGGGCTGGTTCCCTTCACGCCTGGGGCATGGCTGCCACGCTGGGATTGGGGTTTCCTATCCCACACCTCTGCCCTGCCCCCTCCTTCCTTGTCTTAGGAGTCCACAACCCTTCAGGACCTTCAGGAGGAAAAACTCCAGAGGGTGAATTTCCAAGATGCTCCATGCCTAAAAATGTGTTTATTTTACCTCGTCCTTAAGTGATCACTTGGCTGGGGATGGAATTTAGGAACTGCCATCTTTCAGATGTCTTGAAGCATTGTTCCCACTTTTGGATGTGGACCTTCAAAACCTGTCCTGGGGACTTCTGCTCCCCCTACTTTATATTACTCCATCTGCTTTCTAGAGCCTTTGTGGGTTTGGTGTGTAACAATTTATTGAATTTTATTTTTATTTCCCTGTGATGATTTGAATTTCCAAGATGTTTTATGCCATCTGATTTTTTTTTTTTTTTTTTTTAAGTGACTGTTCTCATTTCATGATTACAACGTATATTTCTACCCTCTGAGATAACCCTGGTGCCTGGATGTGTTGTGTTTCATTCCCTCCCTGAATGGACTCCCTTTCATCTGTGTTACTCCCCCACCCCCACCCCATGTTTGTTTTCCTCTTGTTTTTCACTTGGGCAGGATATGCACTCTTGATTGTCTGCACGTACTAAAGCTTGCTGGAAGTCTGGGCGTCTAAAAGAGGCTAAACATCATCACCTGGGATGACAGGCCTGTGGTGTTTAGATGGGGAAACTTAAAATTCTGTCTCTAGGCTCATCGGATTCCCCAGAAAATTCTATCCAGTATCTGTCTGGAGGGGAAGGCCAGATGCCAGTTTCCTGACAGTGAAGTGGGAAGGAGAGGCTGGGGATGGGGCCTCTCAGTTCCCTGAGGGCTTGGGCTTGTCATGTTAGGAAGGTCATTTTGAGCACTCCATAATCTGTTGTATTCTAAAATTTCAAGAAGGTGTTATTTCTTTACAGCTTCTTTTGCTAAATCCTTCAATCTGAAACCATGTTTTTATTCTATTCTAGACATGGTTGATGATCGATCTTGTCTCACTTCCACTGTTGTGTTCTCTGTTTTGTGTTGTTTTCTTCAAAAAGCTTATATCGGACGGATCTTGGCCCTTCTATATAATATTTTTCTGTTGTCCCCTTTAATTGTCAAGTCTTTCCAAGAGGCAGAATTCTCCTTCAAGTTAATGAATGGGGAAAAAGTAAACAAATTGCAGCTCCCTTTCCACCACTACCAGCGTGGATAAAAAGATTAAACCTGAGGCTTCTTACATCCACCTTGGCTGGCTCATTCAGTGTCTGTATAAACAAGATCCCCTTTTTAATGGAGAGACACCACCACAATATATGTAGAAATGAGGGTGTCCAGGCAGCTCAGATGTCTGCCTATAATCTTGATTCTCTCAGGCCATTTCTGGCCCATTTTCCTCTCTTGCTCCCCATCATTGCTGAAAACCATTCCTAATCCAGGGAGGGTCCCCACCTCTCCTGCTGTCTGTGTTTTAGCTCAGTCTGAAAACCCTCAACTCTGGAATCTACTTTTCTCTTTTATACCTTTTTCCTAAAGTATCAATTCTAGTAATGTAGCACTTTCTAGGTTTTATTGCTTCTACGAATGTATTTCATTTTGTAGTTTTTAACTTCCATTTTAATAGCATTTAGAAACAGATGGGAAGCAAAATTTTGGCTTCAGCTCACCAGCTTGAACCAGAAGTCACCCTCATATTGAAATCAATGACTTATTCATTACCAGGACATTTCTTTTGCCACCATGTAAATCCTAATTTAGTGTTACAGGAATGGTGTTTGAAATTAGTATCTTGACTGCACTATCTCTTCATGTTACATTGGCTACAATTGTGATTTCACATCAATATAACCTAGAGTTTGTTTAAAACTTACATATAATTTTTTTTGAAATCATCAGGATTTAAATTGTTTCTGCTTTGTTTCTAAAGGTACAAAAAAAGATCAAATAAATAAACTTTCAAAAATTTGCTACTTTTCTAGAGTTATTTTTACAACTGGTTAGGTAAAATAATACAAAATAAGAGATCAATCTAAGAAATCTAGAAAAATCTTTCTAAATAATAGTGACTATCTGGAGAAATAATTCTGTAGACTTTTGAATATCTATATATTTATAATTTGTGTCATATATATTTAAAGTCAGGGCAAATTTTAAGTAATTAAGGCATATATTTGTAACCAGGTAGTTTGGGGCGGTGGGGGGGCAGTAGGGACAGGTGTATCAGATCTGCAATAATGATTAAAAGTCAGCATCATGGTAGATAACTAATATTAATAGGATTATATTACTTTTCTCTAGTTGACATTGTTGAGAGGTATGAACTACTCCTTCATCCCATCCTGGTATCCTCAATACCTAGCAGTATGTGGACAGCATGTCTAAAAAGGCACAGTGAATATTTGTTTAGTAAGTAAAGGAACCAAGGGAGAATGCACTAGTCCTCTGAGTTGTTAGTGCTACGACAAACTGAGGGTATTAGATCACAGAACACCTAGCTGTTGCCTAATTGTGGAATGTAAGTCAAGTGCACATATCAGGAAGGAAAGTGACACATATTCTTCAGAGAAGCCCATAAGGACCTGATTATGGAAAAACTATTTGGAGCTGAACGATAACTGCACATTAGATGGAATATAGATTGTTCTAAAAACTGAAAGATGATACTAAATGAAATTAAAATCAAAAGCCCACATTAAAATGGCAGAAAAGTTATAAAAGCATTTACTCATTCATTAAGACCCTAAGCTAAGTTGAGGAATAAATTGGGCATCTGAAATATCTTGAAGCTAAGCAGACAATTTCCTGCACCAGTGTTCCCAACATTTTCCAGTAATTTACCAGGAGAACAAAGCCCGTCTGCAGCCAGAAAGAGCAGAGTCTAAACAGAAACCTAAAACGTGCTGCGAAGGCTCACATTTCACGTTCTTATTTCCCCCTAAATGGTTACAGTAACTTTTTTAATTATGAAAAATTTATTCTAAAAAAAAGAACAGAAAAAAAATAAGGGGAAAAGAAAAAAAATAGTGGGCAGGGAAAATGTATGTTCATCAAATAGATCATTTAATTTTCCAACCCATCCCTAATGAATCCTTCGAAGGTTGCCCTGAATATGGTTGGACTTTACAAGATTGTCTGCAGGAAAGCCATATGGATTTGAGTTTGCACCAAGCATCAGCACAAAGCAGGACTCAAGGTAGAAGGCATTGCCAGGATAGGGCATTGTCTCTCTTCTCTGTTCTGAGGAGTTACCCAGTACCAGGACTCGTAGTGGAGACCTGCAGAGTGGCTTGGCAAAGGAGCAAGAAGGGCAGTCCCTTTTCCTCTCATCGCGATGAACCAATTGCAAAAGTGGTGTCAGTTTTTGGGTGGCATTACTCACACGTGGGAAGGGTGCTTAAGGAATTTCATGAAATGCATTTAAGAGCTGAGAATAATTAAGTGTTCCGTATGAATCTAAATTACAGAAGGGCGCAAAATAATTGGATCTTTCTCCTGGATGTTCCTGAGACTTCGTGCTGATGCCAGTTTGCTCGGCTTTGGTTTCATCCACATCATTGCTCAAGAAGTCACCTAAAGAAAATGGTTTCTTTCCTATTGAGAACATTACCTATTATGCGCTATTTCTATTTATTTTTGTTATTTTTCTCTGGGCAATGGCCCAGTGGGGCTCGTGTATTATGAATCAGCGCCATTGTTTAGTGCGTTACCCACACTCATTTTTAAAATGGAAATCCTTGGTAACTACAACTCTGCAGAGGAAATATCCTTGAAAACAGGAAACTGTGTAAATAATTTTGTGGCTGCAGTATCTCAAACCGTAGGTCGTAATTGAAGAGACAGTATTGCTAATGCTTTGATCCATCAATATAGTTAGAGTACAAACAACATTTCCTGCTTTTCTTTTTAAAAAGAAAACCAGACTTTCTGTGTAATGACAGAGCACTCACAACTCTTCCCAGGTCTGTGTCCACATGCAGGACAAGTTAATGGCTTCAAGGCATGTAAACACCCCATAAATAGACCCTGACTTCAAAAATATGTCTTATTTTCAATATGTTAGGGTGAAATATTCTCTTAATTCGATTCACCGTTTTTTAGAAACATTAAATGTTAATGTTAAGTTTAGATTTTAACCAAAATATTTTTTACTCAAAGCAAATGCTAAAACTTAATTTGGTAATACTCTGACTTTAAAGAAAGCAATGATCTTTTAAAGCAAATATGCTGGGACAGTTTCTAGAACAGAAAAGAAAGTCAGTCTGTATATTTTAGGGTCCATATTAAAATGTATCCAAAAGGATGTTAGCTAGACGAATTTGTCACCTTTATTTTTCAGATTTGAATTGAACTGACTTCTAGTACTTTTTAACGTTTGAGGTAAACATTCAAATAAAAATAAAGTTGTAAACTATCGCAGTTTTCAAAAAGGAATTGCAAAAACTTTGGAAGCAGTGACTATCTTGAGGGCAGGCAGGGAGGGTTTTGGGTGATGGGGTGTCTATCTGAAGAGGATACCACACATTAAAATTGCACATTTTCGTTGAACACAAAGTTATGGCCACACAAATTTCACGTAGGTGACAGAAAATAGTCGCTTAGTACAGATCCTGGCATGTCAGTTGTTAAAAGCAGTGTTTCAACCCTCCCATGGTTTCTTCCATAGTTACAGCAGGGGCAGGATTTATTTCATCTGATGGTGCCTCACGTTACCTCTCTGTTTTGCTGCTTAGTTGTTACCTTCTGTGACCTTTGGTTGATATTTACTATTGAAGACACAAGATTCTATAAGATTCTAATGCAATGCAAAGAAGTTGGACAATGCTTACTAAATAGTCAAAAGAATGAGCTTAAAATGATAACGATATAATAGCAGAAAACATTTGTTTAAAATACGATTTAACACAACTCTTCCTAGAGAGAACCAGAGTATCTATTCTTTACAACGGCAAAAGTATTCATTCTTATAGTAGTTTAGATATCTCTCGGTTTTTCTGCAGATTACTTTTTTTTCTCAAAAATTATTTGGAAAGGTTGGAAGACCTACTAAACTTAGAAAATATTAAAAAAAGTAAAAATTATTTCAGGAAGTTCACGTTCCCTAGAGCAACACGATAGAAGCTCCTGTGTCAAGAAGCTGGGCTTCCGGGGTCCCTCCACGTGGCAGGTATGACCTGTCCCTCATTCTATGTCTTGTAAGGAAAACAGCATTCTTAAAATTCAGTGCTTCCTATAAGAAATAAAGATTCAGGAAAATGAGAATGTGTGTGAGTGACAATGAAAGAAACAGAAGGGAGGGAGAGAGAGGATCATGGATTGAATAAAGAATTAGGCATTAAGCAGCAACACGCAAAAGAAATATATTCTAATACTCCTTGGCCACAAAAGAGTAAGAAATGAGCACTTGGGATTATTTCTCTGTTTCACTTCTCACTGCTGGTGAGAATCTACATAGTAATTTTCTGAGTTTTTGGCGATGAGTATCAAAAGGCCTAAGCTTTCTCATGCCCTTCAAACTCTCCTCTCCAATTCAACAAATTTATTTTAAGGAAATGAATAAGACGTGCATGGAAATTATCATATATACATTCATAATAGCAACTGGTATATAGCAAAGAATGAAAATGAAGAAAAATTTCCTAAGTGGTAAAACACATAAGTAATTTATATAATCTGTATACTTATATACTCTGCTATTATGCAGACATTAAACTATGCTAGGAAAACATATTTAGTGATTTGAAACACTATTCATGGTATATTATTTTCCTCTTGGTGGTAGATTGCAGTTTTCCAGACTTTCTTTTTGCATATTTGCATTTGCTAAATATTTCCAAATGATTAAGCATAATTTTCTAGCATAAATAAAGCACTAAATATGACTTTACAGAAAGGATGGTGTGGCTTCTTAGGATATTTGACTAAAGTGCTTAGCTTTTCAATGAGAACAGCTTTTACCATCTAAAAGATGCGGAAGGTCTGTGAGACCTGTGGTTCACCACCATCAGCACCGCCAGAAACCAGGCTGGTCTGGGCTGTGCTCTAACTGCAGGAGAACTGCAGGGAGATTCACGGCGGCTTTCTCTGTTTCCTTAGCGACAAGAACATCTAGTGTAGTGGGCAGCTGTTGTTTGGTTTACTAACACCTACCACTCCCTCTGGAAAAGGCACCCAGATCGTGTTGTGGGGAACTCCCCAGCTCATGAGTGCAGTTTGGGAGGGGCTGATCTAACCCCCACACACACACGGGCAGGAGGACCCCCAACGACCCAACTAAGCAGAGAATTCCATCGTCTGGGGACAGTGAGTGTTCACGTGTGGCAACTTAAGCCATGACTCCCATGACAAGCATCTGTGGAAATGACTGGGAATGAGGAATCTCTTCCTGCCGCAATTTCTAAACCAGGAGGTTAACAGCTATATCTGCTGCTGAGATAAAGCAACAGAGAGAACAGCGGGACTCGCACAAGGTAAGAAAGAGTCCTCGAGCTGCAGTAGGAGCTGACCCCGGATAGCCGTCCACGTCTCACCTCCCCACACACCTGTACCTCAAAACATCTGCCTGTCTGTGTGTGTCTCTGTGTGTGTCTGTGTCTGTGTGTGTCTGTGTGTGTCTGTGTGTCTATGTGTGTGTGTGTTTGCCACAACCTGGACAACGGACAGGTTGTGGAGGGCATATTACACTAAGTAAATCAGGGCAGGCACAGAAAAAAACCACTTCCTTATGAATCTTAAAGAAAACAAGGTCCAGTAAATAGGGGTTTTGAAAGAGTTTAACAGTGGTGTCTGAGGTCGGGGGATGGAGAGATGTAGGTCAAAGGATGAACCAGCTGAAGGGTCTTGCGTAGAACGTGAGAACTCAAGTTTCAGGGGTCCTCAAACTACGGCCCGCGGGCCACATGAGGCCGTGTGATTGTATTTGTTCCCATTTTGTTTTTTTACTTCAAAATAAGATATGTGCAGTGTGCATAGGAATTTGTTCATAGTTTTTTTTTTTTTTTAAACTATAGTCCTGCCCTCCAACGGTCTGAGGGATAGTGAAATGGCCCCCTGTTTAAAAAGTTTGAGGACCCCTGGTAGGATTCAGGAGTTTTGTTAACTGAGTTTGCTCAGAGGAGTTTGCTAACTTTCTCAGTACATCTGCTTTGGCCACATGGGGAAAAATGGGTAACTGAGATGGTGCAGATGTTATTTCACTCCACTACTGTAACCCTTTCCTGTATGTACATGGATGCTATCATTTGTCACCCACATATATATATTGACGGGGGTAGAGCCTTTGGAGATACTTAGGGTTAAATAAGGTAATCAGATTAGGGCTCCAGGTTGGGACTTGTGACTTTGTCAGAAAAGGAAGAGAGATCACCATTAGAGCCACACTCTTGCCCTTTTGCAAGATATGAGACAGCAAGAAACCTTCCCCAGAGCTACCTCTTGACCTTGGACTTTCCAGCTTCCAGAAAGACAAGAAATAAATTTCTTCTCTGCATGAATTTCCCCGTCTGTGGCATTCTGTCATAGCAACAGAAAAGTGACTCAGACAATGTATCTCAGAACCTTGTGTTGGATACCTTAAATGTACAAAATAAGAAGCATTTTTTAAAAAGAGCACAGAAAAAGCAAAGGGCCAGGCTAGGCAGAAAGTCAGACACACCAGCTCCTATCGCTGGCTTTCTTGTGAACTTGGGAAATTCTCAAGAATGTAATGTAGTTTCTCCATTCTTCAAATTTATTTATTTGCTAAATTTAATTTTAAGCTATAATGAGAAGGAAATATGCTCAAGACCACTCACTATTTCTTAGACATTTGTAGCTAGTGGTTCTAATTGATCACTTCAGCCACGCTCACTTCCCAATCCTCCCTGTGGCCCAGGCCCACCAGAGACACCACCTGCTGGAGCTGGCGAACAACCAGGCTCCAATAAGCTCTAAAGCTCCCATGATTTTACATAATGCAGTTTCTCAAATTATACGCTCAAATCGCTGCTCACATTTGCTGTTTTCTTTCTTTTCTTCTTCTTCTTCTTTTTTTTTTTGGTGCTAATTGATGGAGCTCATGATTTTTTATAAATGTAATATCTATCTTGATGAAAATTTCTCACATATTTAACTCTTTAGGGAAAGAATAATAGAAGTGAAGAGAAATAGAAACTATTTTTTAAGTACTAAGCCTGGGAATTTGAAAGCTGTATAGAAATTAAGTAAAACTATTACATAAAACTATTAATCTATATTTCCTAACAACAGGACCAGGCTAGAAATGATAGAATAAATGCATTTCCCAGTAGAAGAAATTATTCTAGAGATAGAAAGTTTATTTGGCTAGAATTTTTTTTTTAACTATTTTAAATCTTTTTAAATAGATTTTGTTTTTTAGAGCAGTTTTAGGTTCTCAGCAGTATCAAGCAGAATGTATGGAGAGTTGCTGGATTATTCTGATGAAGAATTCATGAACTGTAATTTCCTGCAATGAAGCGTTTTCAGGCGTAGGTCTAGAGTCTTCTGTTTATTGAACCATGATTAATTGGACATAGTGCACAATAGCACACAGATCAAGTATGGTTCTAAGTCCCATCAAAAGAAGATGTATAAAATATGTAAACATAATTTTATTTTACAATTAAAGGGGACCTGCAGCAGGAATACCCTTTCTTCATTATTACTCTCCCCACATAATTACTAACCCCTCAATCCTCCTGGCTGAGTTCTCTCATCGCCCGTCTAATTCCTTTTCATTACTTCCTCTCTCTAATCCTCTAGAACAGTGGTTCTCAACCTTCCTGATACCGCAGCCCTTTAATACAGCTCCTGTGGGTCATGACCCACAGGTTGAGAATCACTGCTCTAGAACATCCGAAGCACGCAAAGTAAATCTTCATGTGAGAGTTAGAACTCCTCTTATATTGAACAATATCGAATGTGTCTATTTTATTCCAAAATTGCAAAGTGTTGTACAGTGTGTGGGCCACTACCGCAAAGTACCACAGACTCAGTGGCTTCGGAAATAGAAGTTTGGCCAGGTTGGGTCCTCCCAGGGCTGGAGAAAAGGCTGTGTTCCAGGAATCTTCTCCATGTCTGCTGACATTGCTTTTGCCCTACGTGTCTGTGTATTCAGATTTCCCCTTTCTATGACTGTACTGTTAAGAGGTGAATTGTGCACCCCCAGAATTCATATGTTGATATCCTAATGCCCAATACTTCAACCTGTGATTGCATTTGGAAATGGGGCCATTAAAGAGGTGATAGAGGCATTCAGGGTGGTTCCTGATTCGATAGGGCAGGCATCTTTCTAAGAATAGGAAACTTGGATCCACGGAAAAGCCCCAAGAATGTGCAGGCATAGAGGAAATATCATGGGAAGAAACAGTAAGAAGGAAGCTGTCTACCAGCCAAGGAGAGGGCGCTCAGGAGAACCAAACCCACAGACTCCTTGACCTTGGACTTGTAGCTTCCAGAACTGTGAGGAAATCAGTGTTGCTCAAGCCCCCCAGTCTGATGCTTTGTTAAGGCAGCCCAGCCACTAACACATACTCCAATCACGTTGGCTTGGAGCCTGTTTCACTGACTTCATTTTAATTTGACGACCTCCATGAGGAAGGCACAGCCATTGAAGGTCATGTTCTGGGGTGCAAGCCGTGAGTATGTCAACATATGAATTTGGAGAGCCAGGGGACACAATGCAACCCCTAACACTCCGTGGAGGGCTCCTATTTAAAATGTAGATTCCGTAACAGTGGATGTCATATCACATATTAGCTCTTTTTATCTTAAGTTCCAGCGTTTCAGGCTGTGTGGAGCCACTGAGCTGCATGATAATGGTGAGGGACTTGGTGGGGACAGGAGCCCTTCTCCTGCCCTGAAGAGAAGATGGATGTGAAGATTCAAAATGGCTCCAAACAATGCCTCTGTGCTTCTTTTTGACTCCAAAAAGTGAGAACCATTGGTTAAGGTGCGTCTATTCATCAGCCCCTGATGACGCACCCCCGAACATCACAGCAGATGCACAGGCCCAAGTGCCTGCCGGCTCCACAGGGTGTGACTGGTACCTCCCTGTGGCTTCAGCTATTCCCCACGCCCCTGCCAGCTCCACAGGGGGCATGACTGGTACCTCCCTGTGGCCTCAGCTACTCCCCCCACCCCTGCCAGCTCCACGGGGGGCATGACTGGTACCTCCCTATGGCCTCAGCTACTTCCCCTGCCGGCTCCACGGGGCGTGACTGGTACCTCCCTCCTGCCTCAGCTACTCCTCCCAGCCCAGGAAGCCTCTTCTTGCTCCAAGTACAGGGACTCCCACTGACGCCCCCATGTGGTGATCTATCAATTAATTAATTAATATTTGCTTATTAAACACAAACTCTGTTTCAGACACTTTCTTTGGGTATGCCTGGGGATATAGTTGCCAACAACCTAAGTTCTTACCCCAGTGCAATTCACCAGAACGGGAAGAGACGAGCAGGTGGGGTTAAAATTCAGCAGGGGGGTGCTACAGGTGGGGAAACGCAGGCTCTTGGCACGTGTGCTGGAGCCCAGCCTGTGGGGTGGGGAGCCCTCCTGCGGGGAGTGGCAGGTGCCCACGGATGAGGCAGAAGGAGGTTTGAGGGAGAGGAAACCGGTGCAGCAGACTTAACGTCTTGGCTTCTAGAGGGCTGGGTCTCCAGAGGGAGAGAAGAGTCGGGGTGCAGTGGAGCCCCGGAAGGCGCTTGGGGACTCTGCCCGGGGAGCTGGGACACCGGTACGTAAGCAGCGCCAGGAGAGGGCTGTCCAGCCAGCATCTTCCAAACACTGAGCACGCAGTCTCTCTGACCCAATTACACTTATTGGTATAGAATTTATTTTACAGAAGAAATTACGGGCTGTAGTAAACGGTGATGCAGCAAAAAATACTCCCCGTGGAATTGCGTTTAATAACAGAAGGTCAGAAATAAACCACATGGCCATTCATTGTGAAGGGAGTGGATAATTTATGATAAAACTCTAACTGGTGACGGGATTTGCTAGTTGGCCAGGGAAGGAGCCGACCTGGTTCCCAGCTCCGGTGCCTGGCAGGTTTTGTCTGCTGTGTGCGTCCTACCAATTCAAACACAGGGAAACACAAATATTTCAAGAGTACCGGGTATCAACCGCTTTAGAGCCAGACTTCTCAGTGTGGGAACCGCTCGGGCTCCCCCACACACGTGGCTCCCTGGTCACTCACCATCCCCAGGGGGCTGGAGGGGTGGGGCTGCTGTTTAGGCAGCAGAAATGCCTGTTCAACTCAGACAGATGTTGCTGTGAGGGAACAAACGGCTACTGAGAAAGACTTTGGCTTTGCCTTTGGTTCTTGAAAACTGGCCTTTCCATCTGATATATTTGGTAAAATGCTGACTGTGATGGCTCAGGGGCACAATCTGGAGACCTCAGAGGTGATCAGAGGAAGGCTCTTCGCAGTTGAGAATGGGCATTTACATTTTAAAAGTATCTCTGTGAGAAGAATTCATTATGTAACTGGAAACAGATCCTGCCTTGGGAGAATTATTTGCCTAGTGATGGGAATTTTTCTGAGTTCCCTGGCAGTGTTGTCACCAACTAATCAGAGCAGGACTTTCCTGGGCTTTCCCAACCCAAGTGCCCAGCAAAGGACTGAAAATGGTGAAGGCCCCAAGTTAAAACCAAGAGCCTTTCATTTTTCCCCTCTGATAATTAAATATTCAGTCAGGGAGGGGATATTAGCACCCTGCACTTCCTAGCAGAAGGAATCTTGACTTCTGATTCCATCTCTCTGTTGCCAGCATGAACTAGTCAAGAAAAAGACAACATACCATATTGGGGACAAAATCCAGAAAGTGAAGCAATGAGGACACGAAGCACCAGCCATCGCTGCAGTTTGTTCCAGCAGTGCTGCCCTTCAATGGAATGCATTCCTCTCTTTTCCCAGAATTAAGTTTAAAACTAATTTTTTTTTTTTTTTTTTTTTTTTTTTTTTTTTTTTTTGCAGTTTTTGGCTGAGGCTGGGTTTGAACCTGCCACCTCCATCATATGGGGCCAGTGCCCTACTCCTTTGAGCCACAGGCACCTCCCTAAAACTAATTTTAAAGTTGTATTTACAAACTGATCTCAATTTTTATACCTAAAGTAAGTTTTGTTTTGTTTTTTTTTTTGAGACAGAGTCTCAAGTTGTTGCCCTTGGTAGAGTGTCATGGCATCACAGCTCACAGCAACCTCAGATTCTTGGGCTTAAGTGATTCTCTTGCCTGAACCTCCCAAATAGCTGGGACTACAGGTGCCCGCCACAACGCCCTGCTATTTTTTGTTGTTGTTGCGTTGTCATTGTTGTTTTAGCTGGCCCAGGCCGGGTTCAAACCCACCAGCCTTGGTGTATGTGGCAGGCCCCCTACCCACTGAGCTATGGGCACCTCCCATATGTAAAATAATGCTTATTTAAATTACCTATATTATTAGTAAGATGTAGCTATTTTTTTACTTACATGTATATATAAATTGTGTGTATCTTATATATATAAATTAATTGTATAAATATGTTCTTTACTTTATAGATAATGTATAACATAAAAATTAGAATAAGGTCTAGATTCATATTAGTATTTACACAAGCATTTTAGAAACTCTGGCACTCTTTTCTAACCCTCTACACTGGTATGTGTGTGTGTGTATGTGTGTGTATCCCTGGGTGTTACAGATATGTTATATGTGTAGGTGTTAGAGACCAGCTCTGGTCCAGCCTGTCCGTGCTTGGGGAAGGGCTTATGTGTGTGTGTAGGGGTGTTGTGTGTATTACGTGTGTGTAGGTGTGCGTGTGTGCAACTTAAGCTCACGCTAATCAATCTAAGCCACGTAAGCACAGCAATTTTCTAGACAACAGTGCACTGAGCAGTCCTCCTTTCTTTTTTAACCAGGATAATGGTACAAGTTGGGAATACTTGCAGTGTTCCTTTCTAATGGGAAGCCTGATGAGAAAGCAGGAGTGTTAGTTGGCCTACTGGCGACCCCACGGCAAACACTGCAAGCTGTGGGCTTGGTCACCTCTCAGTGAACCTATCAACTGGCTTTTTCTGCAAGGAAACATTTGCTTACAGACTAATTTCAGGATGGGCCAACTGGTCATCCTGTTTCACTAGTGAACAGACGCTGGACTAATGGCCAGGAAAAGGGGAGCTATTCCTGCTTCTGCAACAGCAGGTTTGTTGAGGAGGGCTGATCTAGTCTGAAGCAACTCATCAGAGTAGATGACTGCAGGAACCTGTGTTTGTCTAATATTGGCTGAAGCAGTGATCACATGGGAGAATTTTATTCTTCAAAGTGATTAAGTGTCATGGTGATTTACAAAGCGGGAATTAATTCTTCAGAAAAGCATCTTAATTGCAGACAAAAGAGGTAAATATTCTCATTGGATAAGATTCCACCTGTTCTGGGAAATCTCTCTTTGCCAGAATTATCCTTCCTACGCTGACATTCCAGAATTAGAACTCTTGTTTTGGTGACCACTTTGACGGCTTGCATATCGTGAATACTTCTGAGCATTCTCTCTCATAGAATCCAGGGACCCATGTGTGTGCTATCACCTCCTTGTAGAGAAGATCTCTCGATGTTTTGATTCAACTTCCACCTAAGCACAGACTAACTCACTAGTGGTCCAGGTCCTGCTTCCACCTCTCTACTAGGGTAGCATTCAGTATCCTGAGCAAATGGTAGCCTTCCATCCAGATATTTCAGAGCGTGCTGAGCACACCTGCTGAATACAAAAGTGAGTAAGTGTCACTTCTGCTGCAAGGTTAATAAGCAGTTGTGAGCTGACATCATTACAATTGTCCCTTGGCATCTAAAAAGACAGCTGCCATGCTTTTATTCAGTCACCTGTGGTGCTCACTGACTCATAGACTAAGAAATGACCATGGGCTTGGCCCTGGGTGCAGCAAGATCAAGTATGGAGCACTTCCTGGGGCTGAAGTGGTCTAGACATGGTCTCCTCAGCTCTCCCTGGTCTAATGCGTTTCAGTTTTTTTCCTAGGTTAGGCAATGTACAGGGAGAAAAAGCTGAAGAATAACTTGAAAGACATCAGAATTTCCTCCAAAATCTGTGGAGGTGAGCAACCTGGGAGGGACATGCTTAGCACCGTCTGCGCACCTGGGGGTAGGGGACTGTGCCCGTCCATAGCTTTCCCGGCTGGCTCTCTAGCCAGGACCCTCAGGATACGCAGGGTGCAGGTGCCTTCCTGGCTCTACACAGACATGCATGCAGCCCCCTTCTCCTCTATAGCCACCCTTCCCCAAACACTGCCCAGAGCTGGTCTCTAACACAGGCTTCCGCCCTCAGCAGCCTTGTAGAGGGGGTGTTCCCAGAGTCTCAGCACTATTAGCCACCCAGAGAGATGAGACAAAGAAACTCTGCAGTGGTTGTGATGTCCCAGAATTCGTCTCCGCTGGCAGGCTTCCGACATTCTGATTTCTACTGCAGCCTCTTCCCTACTTTCTGTTCCCTTGCCAATGGCAAACTTGAGCTTTTGGGAATACATATGGGCAGAGAAGTCAGGGAAACCAATCTGAAGTATGAATTATGTGTGGGAACTCAAACCAAAATATGTGTACTTGAATAAACTTCAAAACTACGCTGTTTTAATGGAAGAAATGTCCCCAACATGTGAAGTTAGTGTATTTTGAGTTTTCAAAGTAATGTTTTCCATATTACTTTATTTGTTCCTGGCTATACCATGTCCCTTCACATTTTTCTTTGGGCCTAAACTTTGATATATTTATTAAAAGACTCTGCATGACATGAAATGATGCCATCACCATACTGTTCTTTTTACTTCCAAAGGGAAGGCCCTGCATTTTTAACAATGTGCACACATTGGGGAAAATATATAAACTGGAAGTTGTATAAGTGTACGTATTAAAATCTATGGCAGGCAGAATTTTTTCCTACTAAAATACTTTAAAAAGGAATTCTTTTCTGTCTTTTCGAATTTTTTCTCAACTCACTGTTCAGCATCAGACCTGGATTTTGCACATGTTTCTTCTTTCATAGTGGTTTGCTCTTTCACAAGTAAACGGTGAGACAGAAACATCGTAAGTTTCCTTTCTAATGTGGTCACTGCGTTTTCTCACAGCAGCAGACAAGCCGCTTTCGGGGCTCTGCAGTGGCACGATGTGGCCACCGGAGGGCTCCCGTCCTCCATCACATCCTAATCCGCCTGTCACGGTAAAGGGACAACAGCAGCCCACAGTATTTTCCCCAGAGACAGAAACATAACCTTATTCTTGTCACAGCTAAAAAATGGAGTGCAGAATTTACACAGAATTCTTAAAGTGTGTTTTAGCTCCATTGTCAGCAACCCCCAGCAGACCAACTTTTACTTTGATTCTTTCAATAATTTCCCTACGAAAAATGGAGCAGCAAATCATGTCTGTTGTATCCATCAATCAACCGGTAATTTTCTTAGTGCTCGTGCTCGTTACCATAGCGCCCACAGCCCCTGCTACTCTGCTGCTTCTGTTGCCTTAATCTTGGTTCACTACTGCAGGTAAGCAATCAAGAATTCCTCCAGGGAACGCTAGAAGGAGAGGGAGTGGGGAGAGGGAAGCCCATATAATTACCACGATGATGGGTTGACACCACAGAATCCAGAAACGACTTCCACCTCCTCACTTTAGAGATGAAGAAATCGAGTTTCCAAAATAGTAGTGCGTCTGTGCACTGAGCTGGAGACAGGAACAGAACCCACCTCGATAAATGCTGAGCATGAAACCACAGGCCTCACCCGGACAGAGCCTCAGAATTTCTCCCTAATTAATTTTTCAAACGCTCCTCTAATAGCGTGTCAGTTTTATTCTTTCACAGAAAAACCAAGAGAAATCCCAGGCGAGGTGTCTTTCTTTTATCTTCTAAAACAGAGTCAGAATTAAGTGCACGGGAGACCCCCTGTCAGCTGGGTCCGTGGTCAGAACATGTGGTTGTGACCTCTGTAGCCTCTCCAGTCAGAGACATTCCAGGGTGATGGATGCGCATTCTCAGATAGTTCATTTTCCAGAATAAATTATTGGCTTACTAAAGATCATAGGCACACACAGTAGCAGATGATTTAAAAAAAAAAAAAAAGTATGTATATATATATATATATTCAACTTCCAAATCTAGAACTTGGGTTAGTACTATGAGCACCATAAAGAAGTATGTGCTGGGGACTGAATTGAATAATTGTTACCCAACTTGTAACTCCTGATGGTTTAGAGAAATTTGGAAGTTTCTGAACCTTCCACATGATTCATATCAACTCCAAGATATTCACTTTTTCCTGAGAATGAAAAGAATCCTAAGTATCAAAATACCATGTATGTCTAATAAAACAGTGAGAGCAAGAACTTGAGGTCCTATAATTCCATATCCCTAACATGCTGTGCATAGGGGACTCTAAAGAGAAACAGTCACCACAGCACCAGTTTATCATCAAGGAGATGCACCTTGAATCAAATTGATCTCCACATGGAAAACATATCAACAGGCCATAGGCAGTTATGTGCGTATGGAAGACTTTTATTTTGATGTTGATTAGACAGGTGTGTGTGTGGGGGGGAATCCTCAGCATCCCAGGGAGAAATCTCTATTCTTCTAGAAGCTTTGAATTGAACACCTTTCAAGCAGTAGAAAACAATTATGATGAAATGTGTTGAAGTTGAAGAAACTCCCATCTATTTTTTTTCTATTCTTAATGATAAATTATTACATATTTTAGCATGTAGAATGGAAATAAAATTACTTATGTTTTTTTAAAGAGAAGAATTACCAGAGGCAAGATTCAAGTCAACTTACTTGGGGGCATTCCTTTTTAAGAACTGCACATAATTCAGTGAGTAAGACGTGAACAACTTTGGTCCTTGTGAGGACATGAAGTCTCTGTGCACTTGTGACCCACGTGGCCTTGGTCACCGGCTGCCAGCTGGGAGACTGGGGACAGTGCTTCCATTTCTTTTCTGTATTTGGTCCCTTCCTGAGTATTTCAGACATTTCCTCCGAAATGCATGAAGGGACCCAAGATGACTCATGGCCTTTCCAAACTTATTTAAAAGGGTAAGTTATTTGAAAATGCATTTTTGGGAGATGAGCCTCCAAAAATGTATGACTCATTAAAGTTTGGGAACAAATGGAACCCATGTGTCAGTCTCACTAGTTGCCCTAGACACGTGACAAGCCACTCGGCTCCATCGCTCACCCAGGGGTCCCAGGTGTGGCTCCCTGGGCTCACTCCTTCCCAGATGGAGCCCACTCTGGGACCCATGTCCAGGGCAGTCCATGGCCAGGGGCACCAGTGGAAACAGCTCCCTCAGGGCCCAGCAGTCCACGCTAAGGAACACCCAACTTAGACAAGGGTCTTCCAAGAGTCCTGGGCCGCACATCAGGAGAGAAGATTTTCCTGAAAATTGTTTTTCATCAAATTATTTTGCAGAATTTCAGAACAAAAAGCCTTTAGAATTTATTCGGCACACTTTGGGCAGTTTAGTAACGGAAGGACCACGAGCCCAACCAAACAAAATTGGCACAAGAATCGTAGGTTCTCAGTGATGACAGTATCCAGAGGCCTCTAATAGACACGGCATTTTTCTCTGGACCCAGAAACAAATCTTCCTTTCCCTCCCACTTTTTTTTTTTTTTTAAGGGCATAGCTCAGCTTTGACAAAGCTGTGTTTACTAAACTCAAAGACATTTAAAACTATAGTTTTGATTTTCTGCCCATGCTGTGCAGAAAGAGAGTTAATCCTATCCTTAACATTCGGGTGACCTTGAAAGTGTTTGGAGAAAGGGACAATCAAACATATATTTCAGATTCACAAATAACGGTAAAAACCAGGAAAGAATAGATGATAAAGACAAATAATAATTTGCCCTTCATTTGGGTTTTTGTTCCACTTTGAGGACCTGGTAGAAGCTATTGACCTCTAGGGAAAAAACAGTGTGCGTGTGAATTCACAAACACAGCCTTCACATCAAGTTCCACAAGGTTCTTGGAAGTCCTAATATCACAGGCACCTGACTATATCTCACGGTCAAAAAACGAAGGCTTTATTTTCATGGTGATTTATGGAAGGTTCTATGTGAAACTCAAGATAAATGAACACGGTGTCTGGCGAATTTTACCTCAGTCTTAAAGCAAAAATATACTCATTTTCTCTCTCCTTCCCTCTGTCCATTTTCTCTCTCTCTGTCTTTCTCTCTTTCCTTTTCCTCACAGCAGACAGAAGCCACATGAAAAAATGCTCCAAGCATAAATCAGTAGGACAACAAAAATGATTATGAAATCATTCTACATTTTACAGATTAATGTTCTGTGTACTATGACTATGATCTATTAGTGATGTATCTTACGTTTAATCCTCATCGTAAGTTGAGGTGGTGTGGGGGTTCCTGCTATTACTAGTTTACTCGTGATGAGATGGTGCCCAGGAGAGACACACAGGGGAAAATGAACAAAACCCAGGTCCCCACACCTCAGTCAGACGTCCTTCCCCAAGGGTGGTCAGAGTAAGAGATAGTCCTCTGGTCCTCTGGGTGGGCTCGTAGGACTCTCTTTGGAAAACTTAATAATTTAGACTTAGAACAGTACAAATAATGTCCACATATTAAAATAAGTGGTCTAGAAATACTTTGATAAATTCTCATGTTGAGATCTTAATACGTCACTCTGTTTGAGAGGATTTTCATGAAGTCTAACATCAGAAGAGAACATTCCTGTTTCTCCATACTTAACAATAATGCTTTATCCTGAAAACTTGGAAACTAAACATGTTATTACTAAAGCCACATAGTTACAAGGATATTGTATGGTTTTATTTTTACTAAAAGAGAATGTAGAGCAGCAACTCTGATTATCACTGTCTATTTATTATTTATTTAAAAAACAGACTACTTTTATCCTTTATATCTTATTTTGTATCTCTATTATTTAATGCTTATAAATATTCAAAAATGAGTGCTGATCTTGGTGTTTTACCTAATCTGAGTCATTTTCTCAAAGAAGTAAACATTGTTAATGGAAAATCTAAGACAGAATTGTATTTTGTCCTTTCTTTGTGGCTCTAACACACACACACACACACACACACACTCACAAATAACTTTGGCTATTTCTGTGTGCCTTTAATACATTTTGAAGATAAAAAGGCACAAAAATTCTCAGAAAATAGACTTGGGGACATAAACCTGTTACCAATTTAAAAAAAAACAATTTTACTGTCCTGATCACACCCTCGGTTCTTATGCAATGAAAAGGTAACGCAGGCAGAATCCAACCTACTCTAACGAGTGCTAATATTTTTGTCCTCAGAATTATCCTTTTGCAAAGTTCATCATGGTCATCTTGGTTCTTGAACGGACAATGTGGCGTCAAGGCCCAACCGTTTCTAAGCCCGGGCAGGGTTGTCTCCTTCTATTAATGAAAGCGTGGAAAACTACCAGCTGTGTTTCAAGGCTGTGTCAGTGGAAGGAAACAGCAAAGCGAACACAACATAAGAAGGCAAAGCCACAAGGGACTGGGAAGAAAATCCCGCCGGCGCTGCCCGCACTGTACCTGTGCAGATGAAACTGGAGAGGCCTCCGTAGATGACTTCATCGTTGTCGGGCAATATAAAGGGACACCGCGTCTGAACCTCCAAACAGTATTGCTTGCAAGGAACTGTCTTTCTGCAGTTAAACTGTGTGACTTCAAAATACTGGGAACAGAGCCAGGCTTTGTAGACAATCTGAAAAAAAAAGGAGAGAGAGAGAGAAGAATAAAATGTATGGAGGGAGGGATGACAACTGTTCTTACAGCAATAAAGGACATGTGTACTGTGAGCAGCGCGCGGTGGTTCCGCGAGGATCGGCAGAAAACCCTCATTTGCAGAAAGCCATAAAGACGCAGCAACGCAAATCTTTGCAGTAAAAGCAAACGGCATTTACTGGAGCCCTTAGAATGCAAAAGGTATTCTGGCATTTACTTGGGGGTAGCTCATTTGCAAAATGGTAAATCGGGGTAGGAACTGAAGTTTTCGCAAGTCCAGCGGCATGGAAAGAGAGAGAAGAGCCGAGTGGCTGTGCTGCCCGGTGGTTATTTCCCGCAGCTGCAGGTGTCGGCGGCCACTCTTCAATCGGACACTAGATGGCGCTGAGGGGGCTGGGAACGGCCGCTGCCGAGCGCTGGGCTGCGGGCCTCGCAGAACAGGTAGAAAGGGACGTCCGCGTTCCTGCCTCGCCCTGAAACCCGGCAGCCTGCAAGCCCGGAAACGCCCGGCACACATCAGACATAATGCACTGTAGTTAGGAGTAGGAGGGAAGCCAAATCAGAAACACAGCTTGCAACAGTCCACATCGTGTTTGTTAGGCATTGATGTAATTTAATGAAATGTGGAGGGATTGTGACTTCATTAATCTCTTTGCTTGGGGTGGCCATTTGGGGAAATAAACATTGAAAAAAATCGCCTTTTTGTTATATAAGGGAATAAGCCGATCCTAAATTCAAATGAAACGATAATAAAAGTGCCCTCTATAGTACAGACGGCAGCGATTCGGCCCTTCCCTAGGGCCTCGGCCGTGGGGGCTTTTGCTCGTCTGTGTCTGAGGTCAACATGTTTTATTTTCCCTAGAAAAATGAAGGCCCTGCAGTTAAATATTCTCAGCAAGGTATAAGTACTTTATAATACTAGGGAGATGGATAGCATTTATCAACTTTATGCTCATTTCTAAGCAAGGTACATTTTTCTCATGTAATTCTCAGCATACGTGGTATACTTTAGAACATAACCGTTGGTTGCCTTTCCTACAGGAATAATAAGAGAAGTGGGAAAATCCAGAATTCAAACCAGTGTTCTACGGGATCCCACAGCTTGTGTTCTTTGTAGTTACGCTATGTCTAGTCTGAAAACTTTTAATAAATAATATATGAACTCACAGGGGAGTGCCATGACTTAGGTCAAAATGTATTTGGTATAAGGAAAATTATATTGAATTTTTATTTATAACTTATTAGTTGGACCAAAATGAAGCTTTATTCTTTGGTCAGGGTGCCTCAGCAGGGGTCAGATTTGGTTTCAAATAGACAAAAGTAAATTTTGTGGGGGTTTTTGCTACATCATCACTGTTTCATAATCATCTACCTTGTTAGAAAAACATGCAAAAACTATAGTTTGTACATGTCTTTTGAATGGGTCATAGCATTAAAAGTATACATTGAAAACCTGCACAAAAAAATATTTCAATGACTGAAGAAATCCCCATGAATTCTGAATTCTTATATGTCAACTGGGGAGACAGAGTTGGGGTGCGAGTGGGTCCAAGAGGTAGGGATGGACAGGGAGGGGTGTCGTCAAGCTGTCAGCCAGGTTAGAGGCACTGGCTTCAGAAGAGAAAACACTAGGGGGTGTGGTGTAAGACCTGCAATCCCAGCACTCTGGGAGACTAAGGTGGGTGGATTGCTTGAACTCAGGAGTTCAAGACCAGCCTGAGCAAGAGTGAGATCTCTCTCTATTAAAGATAAAAAAAACTAGCAGGGCATTCTGATGGGCACCTTTAGTCCTAGCTACTCCAGAGGCTAGGTAGGAGGATTACTCAAGCCCAAGAGTTGTTTGATATGAGCTATGATTATGCCACAGTACTCTCTACCCAGAGTGACACAGTGAGACTGTCTCAAAAAAAAAAAAAAAAAAAAAAAAAAGTGGAAGAAAAAATCAGTGGTTTCTTCTTAACCATGCTTTGGGTGAGTTGAAGATGTTTTCCAAAATACCATGTATTTTTATGTAATCAGACACAGCATATAACATAGCATATGACATTTATGATATAAACTGAGCTGTAATCTTAAAATAGACTGCGTACACTTTGTGATTCCTGGTTTTAATTCCCCATTTTAGGTACTACAGTAAATTGAGTATGCAATTCTAACAATAAAATTCCATTATAAGGAAATCTCACAATCTGAATATTTCTAGCACTCTACGGTCTAGAGTTATCTGTGTTTTTTTTTTTTTTTAGGAATACCCGTACCCCAAAGTAATTCTGCAAAATTGCACATATTTTTATACCAGATTGTACTCCCTGTTTCTTTTCCTGCTCCTGGTTTGCCTTTACACAATTAGGCAGGTTAAAATGGTATCTGAACAGCAAGTCACATTCCCTACTTGCAAACTCTCAAGAAATACTCTCTCCTGCCCCACAGACTGAAGCCCTTTAGGGGTGTCTGCATCTTCTCTTTGTAATTATTTTCTTCAGTGCTGCCCAATTGAAACAGATGTGTTTTTATTCTAGGCCCATAAATCTAATTTCAACTGGATCTCCTTTGCAGATTTGTTTTTTACTCAAAACACTAGTAAGTGCTCTAAGTAGTTTTTTGTGCCTATGAAGAAAGGGATTACCACATGCAGAGCCACCAGCAGAATTGTGGAGCCCACAATGGCCATCGCACCCTCTCCAGGCAGGTCCTGCACGCTCATTTCTCACAATCCACATCCTCAGCTTATGCAGTGAAGATCCCTCACTTGAGTATTAAATGTTCTCTAAAATTTAGTTCTAGGGAGAAGATATCAGAAGGCAATGCGGGGGGACCTGTGGGAGCTGAGACAAAGTAAGGACAGAGAAGGAATATTTCACTGTTACTTAAGAGATTTAGGCTGAGAAGCAATTTCATGTAAGTAAAGGATTTATCTTTTCTCCCCGTACAGACATGTTTATGATAAATGAGGCAAAATGTGTACACAGCATGCTGGCTAAAATATTTCACAGTAAACTGGAAAAGGTTTGCAAGGGAAGTAAAAAGATTCTCTGATTCTTAAAAAGATTATTTAAAATGTGAAATAGCAGCTTACTAAAAATCTGAAAGCTGTAATGTAAAGAACAGAGAAATACCTGAGGATGTATTATGACTGAAGGGCAGGAGGGTGGGGCTCTTACCGTCATCCTCATTATCTGAAAGGACTGCTATTGTGGATGATAATGGCTTTTTTTTTAAAAAAAATGTAGAATCAGAAGATAAAAACAAGAGGAGAAAAAAGTAAATACTGGGAGGAAATAATGAAGAGCTTTGTTGTCAGAAGAGAAGTGAGGAAATAAAATAGGTTTTCTTATGAGGTATTGAGTTCCCAATGAGTAGAAAAATTCCAGTAGACTTTAATTAGGTCTTGCCAAATGATGTAAGCAGGATTCTTGTGCCATAAGGGGAAGAGAAATAGATGGCTTGGAGAGACCGTCCAGCACGTTTGTAGACGTTTTTGAAGGAGGGAAGTTGAGAAAGATGTTTTGTGGTGGCACAGAGCTAAAAGAACAAAATTATTACTTTTTAAAAGTACGAAAGAATTTTCAAACAAAGCAACATGATGAGACATGAAAACATTATTTCATGAGGATGCTTGTGTAAGGAGGGTCAGAAGCCAGTTTTTAGCAGCTTAGCTTTCTCCTATAGAAAAAAAAATATTAGATGAAATGTTCTGCCCTGTGTCACTGAATAGGATAAATAATTATAGAAGCTGAACAACACTTTTGGGCAGGAGCTAAACTATGTGCAGGGTGTCTGGTGACACGTACTGGGTAACCTCTGTCCACCCACTCTCCTCACTCAAGGTCTGTCCCTCTTCCCATCTGCAGAGCAGGAGGTCTGCTGGCTAAGGATGCTTTCAAAGGGGATTTCAAATGACCCTTTTGCCACACTCTCCCCTCTGCTCCACATCTCTTGGAAATGACTATTGACTGTACCAAATCTTTGACAGCTCCCCGCCATGCACTGTGTAGGAAATATTCTCAAGCTGCAGCCTAGAAAAGGAACAGTGTAAATTACACAAATGGCCTAAATGAAAACATTTTTACTTCATATCTGAATAAGGATTTTATTCTTTTTCCCAAAGCCCTTTCTCTCTTATTATTTTTCCTCATCATACTCTTGAGACGTGTCTGAGAAACATTTTGCAAATAAGAAAACTGAGGTACAGGAAAATCACACAACAAATGACTGGGACTCAGCCCTCGCCCCAGCACTCTTCTTGGGAGCTCTCGTACAAGGAGCTCTCCCAGGGAGGACTTAGAAAGTGATAAGAATATGAACAAGTCTGCTCTCTGGAGCCACTAAGGGATGACATTCCATAGTAGCAAGTCTTAGAGACCAACTAGTTGAGCCCCTCAATGGAGAATCAGGGCCTGGGAAGATCATGGGTGACACTGGAGGTAGGCAGGGTCCTGGGACACAGATGACTGGCTATCAGGTGACTATTTTAATGGCATGCCATGTTACTGGGAACAATTGAGTATTATTCATTTCTAACTGGTCCATCTGTTCTTTCAAGTCACTTCATTTCAGAACTGGACTTCTGAAATGCAACTTTTCCTTGTATCTCTGCACAGTATGAGCCCTAACCCCAGAATGCTGGCTTCCAGGTCCCCTCTGAGTTTACTTCCACTTAGGAATCCCCATTACTTGTGTCAGGAATCCCCATCTCTTACACAGGCCTGTTTGAAGATGTGATCAAGGAAATATGCCGAAGAGAGGAAGGACAATCCAAGACAGCTATGTCCAGAGAATTATTTTCCATACTATTGATGAAGACTAATTGTTTGTTTATTTATTTATTTATTTATTACTATTTTTTTTTTTTTTTTTAAGAACAACTTTCAGTTTTCTGGAAAGCTTTAGTTATATTGGCATGATCTCAGAAGAAAGATGGAGGAAGGGTGCTTTGTTTCCTAGTTATGGGGAGTGATGCTAAACTGCACTGCAGATCTCCAGACTACACTACAGACCTCTAGACTGCACTGCAGATCTCCAGACTACACTACAGACCTCTAGACTGCACTACAGAGCTCCGGACTACACTACAGACCTCTAGACTGCACTATAGAGCTCCGGACTACACTACAGACCTCTAGACTGCACTATAGAGCTCCAGACTACACTACAGAACTCTAGCCTGCACTATAGAGCTCCGGACTACACTGCAGACCTCTAGACTGCACTATAGAGCTCCAGACTACACTACAGACCTCTAGACTGCACTATGGACCTCGAGAGTACATTATGGACCTCTAGAATGCACTATGGACCTCTATACTACGCTATAGACCTCTAGACTACACTATGGACTCATTTAAAGGAGCACTTTACATACTAGTTAGGAAGACCCTGAAGTCATCACCACTACACTACTAACATTTGTTAACGGAGTTGTGCTCAGTGCCCAGCATGCACCTTTGTCACTGTCTCATCACCTCTTTCAGATCTGGACTTTCCATTTGGTGACAGTTGATCTGTGCAGGCTCTTTTGCTAAATGCCCAAGGTTAGGATATTTCTGATAGAAAGTCAGATTCTCCTCACTTTTTAAATGTCTGCCTCTCTCTCCAAAAATCCATGCCTATATTTTAGAGTTTGTATTAGAGAATACCAAGTTGTCTTGGTATCGTAATTATGCTTCAAAAAAATAGTTCTAAACTATTACAAAAATATTGTAAACTAAATATCCTGCTGAAAAAAAGTCACCTTGGCTACATTTTTTCATTACCAAGAAAAACATCAGATATTAAGAATTGGTTGTCATCTTCAAATCAAGAGGCTGAGTTCCTTTCTCCCCATGTATTAGGAAGGACTCTTTTTTTTCCACATTGTAATGTTTGTTGATTTGTTGATGCATTTTATTAGACCCATCTCCGTCAGCTGTCTCGGTGGCCTGAGTTTGGAGTCTGTGTGGGTGAAGTAGGCAGTTATGTAAGTGCTAGTCTGTGACAGCGACTGCTCAGACTGGCGCGCTTTGATGCAGAATGCATGTTGTTAACAATTTTCAGTGGGGGTGAGACGCAAAATACACGTTCACATTCTCATACCTGAATGTCGGCTTCTGCTGTATCTGTCTCTGTCAGTGTCTGGTGAAGGCACACAGGACCCAGAACTTGAAAAGCTGATATATTCTGAGAAGAAACAAGGGGAAATCCCACTGCCTCAGGCTGAGCTGTCTGTGGAGAAGGTTAGGGCAGACAGTGCCCTGAAAACAGGCTCCCTGGCCCACTGAAGACGCACAGCGTGAACACCTCTACCAGGGCTACATCTGGCTCCATTTCCTGAAGTCAAATGCAAACGTCTTCCTGGTCTGTGTTGATGACCCACTTTCAACACACAGGCTATTCCCTGGTGTTGTATCCTCAGCTTCCTGGAGCTGCCCTACATTTCCAAGTCCCCCAGATCTTTCTCAACATGGGGACAAGGCTCCCACTGTACCCGCCCATGCCAGCATCCCAGCGGCACACCCACAGGAGAGGAAATCGGCCGGAAAAACACAGGGCCAGCCCAAGCACAGCCTGCTAACCAGGGTATGGCACCGGGAAGTCTGCAGACATAGCGTGGGACAGAAGATGAAAAACAAATCAATTCTACTCTCCTTTGAGAGTGTCCCCATTTAGAGATGCTGTGCTTGGGGCTTAGAGAAAAGAAAACCTAAGAAGAATTTACCAATATCTCTGTAGAACTATTTTTTTGAAGCATAATTACGATACCAAGACAACTTGGTATTCTCTTCTCCTCATGAAAAATGTCTCTGGCCATGCTCAGTATCTTACTTGTTTTCTCTTCCTTTCCCTCTTCCTCTCGCTATGATTAGCTTGAACCACTCCACAGAAATTGTTCTTTTCAAGTTCCTTGGTCTATCTGCTGCTAAATCCAGCTGCTAAATTGGTTAGTTTTTTATTTGACCTCTCGCCAGCACTGAACACAGTTGGCTAGACCACTTCTCCTGTGACTTGCTCTACGCTGGTTCACTGGTTTTTCTCCCCCTCAGTCTTCATTTTCTTGTTTGTTGTTGTTGTTTGTTTACTTTTCCAGGCTCTCCCCCAAATATTATTATCCCCTAGGCTTCTGTTCTCAACTTTCTTCCACACGTTCTTTATGGGCAATCATCCACCCTCATGATTCAATTATTGCCTTTAAAACAGTGAGGCCTAATCGTTGTTTCTAATACCTATTTCTTTCTCTCTTTCTCTCTTTCTTCTCCTACATGCCCCTTCTACCCTCCCCTATTTTTCTATCATTCTTTCTTGAGCATCTGATGGATGTACAAACCCTGTTTTGGATAGTAGGGGGACCACACCTATGGAGCACATTGCAAGTACAAGTTGGATCTATCATGTGTAGAACACAAATATCCTAATGCTGTAATTGGGTAATTGAGGTGAAAGCTATGCTGATCAGTATGATGTAAGCACTCCAATTTGTACAAATAATCAACACATTAAAAATGGCATAAATGTATTTATGATCTATATACAAAAGACTTAATTTAAAAAAAAAAAAAGAAAAAAAAAAAACCCTTTGACCTCAAGAGCTTTACAAAATGCAAAGTAGAAATAAGCAGCTTCTGTTCAGAGAGAAGCAATAAATGAGAGACCCCGAATCATCCCTGGAGCCTCCAGTCCCTACCTCCTACACATTGGTCTCCTAAAGAGCCCCCTAGCTGCTTAAATCTCTGATTTCTGCTGACACACATGCTGCTCCCACCATCACCATTCCTGGCCTGGGTGTATCCAGCTGATGTTATTTTTGTGCCTTTGTATGTGAATGCCTCTTTCATACTGCAGTTAGGGCAATCTTCAGAAAACTAATCTGATTATTTTACTCCTCCATTTGAAATCATTCACCCCCACCAACCCCCAGTCTGTAACACCTCCCAGGGGAACATTCAAAGTCCTTGCCAGACTAAGCGCTGCCCCACTCAGCAGCAGCCCAGCCCTTTTCTTTCTGCTCCCACCCACTCACCGTGCTCTCAGGCTGCCGTGAGTGACAGGTGGGTCTGGCAACATGCTGTGGCCTCTTAGGCCCCGCGCACCGTGCTCTTCCTTTCACCTTCTTTCATGTCCCTCTCAGCCTGGCTAACCCCTGGCTGTTTGACCCCATTTGTAAGCCTTCTACACACTCCATCCAACTTAAGACCCGAAATGTGCTCCTCTGCAGATATGCCCAACGTGAGAAGGCAGCCCCCTTTCCAGGTTGTGTGACCATGGAATGAAGGGCGAGGCCTTGTGCACTGTTGCATTCACAGTGCCCTGGCTGTTGTGCCTGGCAGAAATGTTCTTCTGGTGGAATCCCCACTGGGGTTTAGTGACATGGCTGCTGTTCTGCAGGCAGCATCTTGTGGTTGAGCTCCAGCTAGTCCACCTGGCTCTCCCCTGCCCAGAGCAGAGATTCAAATCATGAACTTGACAAACTTCCAACATATTACACTAAGGAATCATTTTTTCCCCAAATGACCAATCAAATGGCCTTTTAAAATAAAACCTATAGACACATATTTTCAAAAGCCTACTTTATGAAGTGAATCTTTCTTTCCAAAAAATACCATGGGCTGGGTCCTGAGGCTGGGCCATGGGTGCACATGGCTGCTGTTTCCCAAGAGCATTACCTAAAGTCGGGGTGAGGGGCTAATGAAGGAAAGAGCCTTGCGTGCTCTCTCAGCCTACGAGTACCTGGGCAACACAGCAGCAACACAGTCCTACATTTTCTGAACACACACTCACTCAAACGGGGTCTATGTTGTGTGTCAGGAAGGTCCCGGTGAGCCTATTAGAGTTTATCTCATCACATACAGCCACAAGCCAACCAACCCTTCAATATCAGTTCACTTTGGGGCTCAACACCTGAGTGAGTTGAGAAAGTTGAAAAGGTTTTCCAAAGTGGGAAACTAGCCTTTGGAAGAAAGGACATGGAAGTGAGTATTAAATAAGAAATCTGAAACTAGGCTAAGGATGTAAAGGGATGACACTTTCACAAAGGTTAGAAGGCTTTCCTTCTAGGTTTTCCTCATTTTTCAGGATTCACCTAGGAATTCATGGAGCATTTGATGATTAATAAATAAATGAATGTTATACACCAGAAGCTACAATATATTTACAAAATATCAGTTTGCTTAATAGAACTACAAAGTAACCAGTAAATTCACTGCAAAATGCAGGTGTATTAATTCTTCCATAAAACTAATTAGAATGGGGCTATAACCGCCTCATTTAGCTGAATTGCATAGAGGTCTAAAGATACTTTGCATATAACTTTGCCGTATAATCCAAAGTCTGAAAAATTTGAACTAATGAATAATTACTTATTTAACAACCTGATAATTTTACATAGGTATAAACTTTATACAACTAGAATTTAAAATCTTTTTGGTATATATATATTTTCTTCTTCTTCTTTGCTAGATTATCAAGACATTTCTGTACCTATCATGCAACCTTACTTGACTCATATCAGGTTCATAGGGGTTATCAATAAAGTAATCATAAGGCAAAATAATAAAGCAATCTTTCTGCCTTTGCCCAAAGAAAATGCTGCGGTTCTTCAGTGGAGTAGACTCTTTGCATGCTTTAATTTTCCCACAGACGGGAACATTTCTGATTTTGCCGTCACAGTTAATGTTCAGCAAATGATAGCTAAGGCCGGGCTGCCTGTACTGTCCTCTTCATTATCCTAGTGTGTCCTGCCGTCAGGGAGCAAAGCCGGGCATAAAGGAAAGCCTTGTGGTAGGAAAGCAAATCCACAACCTGAAAATGGACTGGTATAAGGTGCTGTACAGCTCGTTAAACCTGTTGTTTATTTAAGCCTGGTCTATATTACTGTCAGAAAAGTGCCAATGATTCCATCCGAATTTATAGCTTTCAAAGTCACATACACAGCGAATACTTTCAGGACTCAAAGTAGAATACAGACTTGTTGGCTGTTGTCATGAAACAGAAAGAAGCTGATTCCTACAAAATCTGGGTCTCTAGTGATCATTCCTTGTGTGTTAACCTGACATCATTCAGTAAGATCCAGCTATGGTTTTGAAAGAAGATAGGTACTCTGGGAAGTAAGGGTGAAGGGCAGGTTACAAATTTCAAGACATTTTCCCTGGCATCAAAAATAATACCTTCAAGTTCCATGAGCTGAGGTGAGAGGGGCCAGGCTGTGAGTGCTGTCGTCAGCACACTTCATGTTGGAGAGGGCAGGACCCAGCTGCGACTGGGAAGGGATGGGATCTTGTGTGAGGGAGGAAGGTGGGCATCCAGAGGGGGAGAGGAGTGGGGTGCAGTGTGCCTCTGACGGATACAAGAAGGAAGGCCGACCGCGGATGGAAGACCGGCGGGAGGAGACCAGGATGTGTGCTTTTGGTGCTATTTTGCATTTTGCATTGGTCTGATGCATTTTCTGTGATGTGCGTGCTCTTAATCTAATTTTGCTAGTTTTACAAACATGAAAACAAAGGTTCAGAGAATGTAAGCAATGTGGACAAGGTTCCACAGTAAGATATAACAGGGTCAGGATGGGGGTTTTGGTCATTTTACCCCACACCACCTGATGACTTTTCAAAATGTGTTTGATTCTGTATCAGACGGTCAGATGTAAACAAACACTAACTCATGATATTTTAAATATAGTTGTTTATGGGTTGCAAGAAATTTTCTGGCGCACACTTTCTGTGTCCCACTCCATAACTCAATAAGAAACTTCAGCAACTGTTACTCACATGTTGCCCTATAGCAAAATATTTTAAAGACAACAAAGGATCATAATCACTGCAACCTTATTAATACCAGCTGGAAAGCCCATGGCTGGTGGACATGAGATATATTGCTGTTAATGAGGAAAGAGCCAGAATTATGTCTGAAAAAAATGCCTATCACTAGAATTTATTTTTTGTATCATTAGAATTAACAGCTTATTTTTCTGGTGCCTGCTCTAACTCCCTCTTTCTTGCCGTGGCTGGTCATTTCTCCCATTTACACACACTGAACTGTTCCTTTATGTAGAAGTAACACTAACTTGGGTATGTTTCGAACAGTACTGTCAAACTTCCTCAGTCCTTACTCCAACCATTTAAGAGATTTAGTATATTTCCTCTCCACAAACACTCATTTGTAAGTGTATTCTTATAAATTACACACATTTATAGTATATTCATAAACTATTAAAGTGTACTTTTCACATTTGGCCAGATTCAATGCTTTATCAGAGAAAAAATAACTTTTACCTATTTCCCTTACACTGAAAAAGGAACTGAGTATTCCTTACATATTACAACAGACAAATGTCCACATATATAGACACTCCCAGTGTTTTTTTCCCCTGGAAAATATCATTCCTCTAGTAGTCTCCACAAAATTCATCCCCTCATAAAGCTTGTTTTCTTGAGTCAGTGAGTTGGAAGGACAATGATTCACCATAAGTGTAGGTTTAAATAAACACACACCACTGCCTGAACAACAGGGTTTCCGAGAGCTGACAGCATTGGATGGAAGACCCCGGGTAAGATCATTCACAAAGGAAGAGGATTTGTATGTTTCAAAGAAAGAAAACTAGAAAATCCTGGAAAAAATAATGTTTTATTTTGTTCCTTAGAATTTACGATAACTCTTTATTATTTGAAATCAGTTTAAGTCCAAAAATACCTCTTACATCTTCTAATGTAAGAGCAAAACCATGTTAACTGTATACTTATTGGAAAAGGTAAATACTTAGGTGAAAATTGTTTCTTTGCCAATGAAAACCTACACAATAATCTGTTTTTTTTTTATTTTTTACGTAGTACAAATGTAGAAGTTCATTCTAAACAGATTATTTTCATTTTGGTAGAGAGTGAGTAGGTAATACTAGGTAAGGTACTGGTGTTTGAATGTCAAGTGGCCTACAACCTACCAAATTTCAGTGTTTTCTGACTTTCGATAGTCTCTGTCAATCTAAAGCAATGTAAGTGATGAGTGTAGCACAGAGGTGATTTTAAATTTTGCAAATGCAGCATGTTTAGCAAAGGCAGATGATAACTGCAGATGTTTATACAGCATTCAGTGGGTGCCATAAATTGTGGTTAAAGTCTTACATGTGGTAGCTCATTTCATTCTTACAACAAAACTCCTTAGTAGATTGTAATATTTTTTTCCTTTTTATGGATGTGAAAAAAAATGAGGCCCAGAAAGTTTAAGTCTGTAATCAAAGAGACCCAGGTAAGCTGGGTTGGATATTTGGCTGCATGACCTCTGTGAAGTCTGCTCAATATTTTGTATTTATAGCAGTGTATGGCTCGTTGGTCACCATATACGTTGGATGTTGTTGTGCTCCATTATTTTAGGATTTTTCTTTCAGTCAAATAAATGAAAAGTATGGTTGGAGCATGTCAACGCACCATCAGAACTGCACAGAGAACCCTTTGAGGCTGTGCCCTGATTCATCTCCTATCATTCTCTTCCTGTGTAAGCCAAAGTTCAGCTCCCTTTCTGCCTGGCTTCCATTTCATTAAATGTCCATATTGTGTACGTCTACTTAGACTGTCACTTGTGTGTAAAATTTTTCCCAGTATCAATTATAGAAAAATATTATGACCATCCTCAGTTACACTAAGGTGGGCATTACTGATGCCTCTAAATCCTGCACTTCTGACCTCTTGGTGAATCATGGATAAGGTCATGTTTTGGCTGCATTGATTTCTTCTTTGCAAGTGGTAGAGTTAAGGCAGTTTTCAACTATTAGACTCATTGTTAGAACAACACCTTGATACTTTGAGAGAATCCTCTGAGTCTCGTAATGTGTGTGTCTTGATCTACACTAGTTGAGAAAGGGTTTTCTTATTGCAAGGTGCTTACTATGTTTAAGACACAAAGCATGGGCAATTCCTTCTAAAGAAATTGTTTGGTCAACACCATGTCTCGAGAAGGGTTTTGAAGCATAAAAGTAGTAAATAAAAATGAATTCAGACCTTCTGATATTCTTGATAATTAAATTTAGCTATAATTTTAGCAACCTACTTTTCTGAAGCATCTTCTCCATTATACAATTCAAGATTATGTATTAAATAGTACTAGTGATTTCCAAATCCCAGTAGACAAGGGTAGGTGTGGTTAAAGCAATCAATACACCCCATATATGCCAATTTTGTTGAGTTTAACAATGAAATGGAAAAAGACACATGAGTATATTAAGAGTCCTTCTGAGCATTCATTACTTGTGTTAGAGGAAGATATTTATCTGTAGTTAGCTTATACACTTGCACTTCAGTTAGTCAAACCAACCTCATAGGATTTTAAAGAGGACAAAACAACCATATTCAAAAATAAAATGTAATCAAGTTGAATAAGACTTTGATAATAATATGTGTTGGAAATAGTAAATTTATCATGTTTAACACCAGTAGAACTAGTAATATCACCTTTTGATTAATTTACTCATTCTAGCAACATTTTTTGAGTATATATTATGTGAAGGGGATTCGCCAGATACTGACAAAAGGAATGGTGCTATTATCCATCCCATTGTAATTAATGGTTAACGTAGTTAAACAGTGGTACCAGTGAAGGTTAATCTCAAAAAAGGTTGATGGCAGCTACAATCTGTATTTTTCCACTTAGAAAAAATACATCGTAAAAGGTCAAGTGCTGTATGGAATTGCGAATATAGATCATATTATTCTACTGAAATGGTTTTCTTACTGCCAAATAGTCTAATTCAGTGAAATCAGGCCACCAAACATCTTTTTTTTACAATCTTCAAAACTCCTGCCCTTCAGGGAGGTGGAGGGTGAGAAGAACCTGTTAGGAGAGCAGTGAAGTTAGAGAAAGCAGGTTAGGGCAGGCAATCCCCCGTCAAAGGGAAAAGAGGCCTGGAGGATCAGTGTGAGCCCCACTTGGGCAGGCGCTGACACTACTACTGTAAACAATTCGATGGCCTCTTTTGTTACTTTGTCTCTAACATATGCCAAACATTTTTTGGTCCTTTTGGGTTGCCCATACTGTCACTAGGAACAACATCCTGCGCTTATCCAAGCCAGATGGTGTGGGTTCCTCTTGACTGTGATGCTTTCCCTGGTGTGCATGAGAAACCCGCCATTTCGATTATCAAGGTTCTTTTTCTAAAACCTGATTATCTTCTGTGGTTTAAACTAATCCAGGAAGACATATCATGTGAATGTTTTATATTATTTTCTAATGTTGTTTTGCTTTTGGCTTCCGGCATAATCATCTTTGGCCTAGAGATATCTCAGATAAATATATAAACCATATTTTTGACGCATACACTGAAATATGTTGAAGTAATAATAGACCTAGGGAAGCACGTTCACTTTGGATTTCATTTAAAAAAATAATTTTAATGAGGAAAAACACCATGGGAAATACACGCTAATGTATGATCAATGCCAGTCCTGGAGGTGGGATCCCACGTGGGTGGAGAAAGGCAGGGTCTTGGGCAAGTGTCCTCTCTGCGAAGATGTGGGGAATTTTCATGATGTGATGTCAGCCTTGTGATAAAGAGTGTGGGATCATTTCTCATGCTGGGGACGCACAACACCTGCAGCATAATTAGGTGCTCAAAATCTGTTTGTATTTTAAGTGTTTTATATAACTGCTATTATGCATCAGAAGATGCCTACGGCTCAGCTGCTAACCTTTCCATAGCAGAGTTCAGGGGAGCAGGGTGGGAGTCCATGGGAGATATAAAGTGGGTGAAAAATTTGGAGGAAGGCTGGTTTATTGAAAGAAAGCAGCACACCATACCCGTGTACATTTATATTTTCATCCCCAGTGTTAGATCAGCTCTTCTCTCTACACCCTGACTCAGGGAGCAGAGATCATTAAGAACACATTTAAGTGCTAAATTGGGTTCTGAAGGAGGTTTCTCCATTAACATTAATTAAAGTCTCCCTGGGCTCAGGAAAGCTCAGTTGCCAGGTAGGGGTTTTCCAGGTTGACTCCTCTTTCCATTGCTGCTTCAGAAAAATGATTTTTGTTGCCTGGATTCCAAACGAAGGTTCCAGTGCCAGAAGCAAGAACAAGAAAGGAATGCAAAGAGACGCCATTCGGTTCTGTGATGGAAGGAAGGCTTGGCAAATTATAGTCCTTGTGCACGTGATTCTTGCCCTTAAGAAGCAAGATAATTAGAATTTTGGTGAAAACTTACATTAGTTACTGCCAACTGCCTGCAGTTAACTATTCACGGAGATGCAGATAAAAATTATTATGTCATGAGGATATTAGTCATGTGGAATTTCTGACATTCAACCATTTGTGGTCGATAAAAACAGCAATTTTGCATGGTTTAATCTAACAAGCTCTAGAAATACTAGATTTTAAATAGGACGAGAAAATTATTCTACTCACAAAATGTAGGGACTCTTTGTTTCTCTGCCTCCTCTCTATATGCCCTTGAATTTTAAAAGCAATTCTACACCTGTGCATACAAGCTAGCAGCATAGAATAAGGTTAACACCTTTATTTTGGGTTGCCTGTGGAAGTAAAAAAGCCTGTAAGTCTTTTTTGAGTGTGAATATATTGGCATCATTGTATTTACCTCCATACCCTCTCATCCTTTTCCTTGACACTGAAAAACCAGCCTTGACTGTGGGTGGGATTCAAGGGCTTACAATTTACCAAAGAAACGCTAAGTAGCAGTTATATTGAAATGGAAAATTGACAAGTAGAGTTTTTATAAATATATTTACCCACAGTAAAGGAAGAATCTGAGATCTGAGATTGTCCACAAGACACGAAAATCTTTAAACAAAAAAACTTCACATCTCTTCAGTTATTTGCATATTTTTGTCTTTTTTCTCTCAAATGTCTTCTACAATATTAACGATTTTAAACATTACATTGGTATAATTTATTGGAGAGTAAAGTCTTCCAGATTGTGGCTTTCTTAATGGTCCATACAGTTGAGGTTTCTTTTTTTCTCCCTGTGCTGTGAATAACTGTGAATATTTGAAGTTGCATTATCTTCAAACCAGAAAAAAAATACCCCTTTACATGGAGGAGCTCCACATAATCAGTCCACGTCCTGTATTTTTCATGTCTCGGTATCTCTGTCAACTGATTACATTTTGGGTTTACTCTTAGCTCTTCGTCAAGGTCTTATGACTCTAATTTACATAACCCTGTTTTTGAGTATTAATTCTCCTGTAATAGTGAGTACCAAAACTGATGTGTGTATTTAAAACAGCAACCCAGACAAAATATGGCACGAATTTAGGAAGGAGACCAGAAAGTGCCAGATACCCTTCAGAAATCTTCTAAATGTTCTGCTTAACTAACGACCACAGACAGCATCCCTGTGGCAGCAAGAGCATTGTGATGTTCATCTCATGTAAAAGTAGTCTCACATTTTTAAGCACTTCTAATCCATTTCTTTTTATTTTCTAATAATAGAGTTCAAAATGGCTGGTGGCAAAGAAATGTGTTAGAACTATGATGAAAGTTAGGGCATTTATAATAAGCAAGCCTTGATCAAGCACTTGAATCTAAATGTGAACATTCACAAATAAGGTCTGGGAAGAGACGGCGTGTACGTCAGTTCTGCACATCACAGCAATTTCCTCCTCTGCAGTCACCATGACGTAGGCACTTGGAAATAAAGCCAAGGTAATTAGGTAGGTCAGGGCACGCCCAATTACTCCCCCAGTGGCGCCTAGCATCTACATTAGAGGATGTACAAGTGGACAGGTCAAAACTAGGGAAACAATACAGCTAATCAGTGAGGACAGCTGATAATGGAAAGACTGTTCCAGGGTCCAGAGAGGTCACAGAAAGGACTAGAGATTTCAAACATGAGAGAAGAGAGAAAAGATGATAAGATCGTACAGGTCTTTGCATCTACCCCCCTACTCTGATTCACCTAGAAAAACCAGCAGATGGAGAAATCCATTCAATGCATTATCCTAATTATCGGGTCTTCTTCACAAGACCCACCAATAAGCTTGCATTGTTAAACGGGTACTTAAAATTTAGAAAATGATATTATTTTAGTAACATTTCTCACTTCATCAGCAATCTGGGCTAAAACGATGAAGGCACTTGCCTGGGCTGGGTGTACAATATTCAGACGCAGGGAGCTAAAACCCACACAAAACCATTCTGTGCTTAGTTCCTGGAAAATGAATAAAACAAGTAGTCTGAAAAGCCCCAATTTTGTGAGCACTTGCTCTTTTTTAGTTATCCTTTATTTGCTGTGCTCATATCAGACCCCAATGACTCCACGTGGGAGCTAGTGTTGCTATCCTCGTCTTTACAAGGAGCTGAGACTCAGAGAAATCAAGGAACTTGTCTATAATCACACAGGCAGTTGGTGTCAGCAGGCTTCAGAACAGACATTCCCCTCTGCTCTGTTATACTTCTTATTTTCTCTTTAGTGAAAGAATTCTAAGTTCAAAGAGAAGCTTTTTAATTTTAGACAGTTAAGAACTGACATGAAATAAGTAAAATAATGAAGTTGAAAAGAGTTCTGCTTTAATTCTGAATTTTGAACACAAGTGTAAAGACAGAGAAATCTTCCCTGGTTGTGATTTGAACATTTATAATCAAGGAGATTCCATAGGCCTGCAAGAAATTTGGGAATACAGGTACAAGGGAAGGTGAGATATAATAATAAAAACAGAGCAATAACAAGAGACCATGGCAAGAGAGTTTCATAAGCATTTAGAGCTAGAGGGATGGTATTTTTCTAGTGGGAAGAGATGGCATGTTTACCCAAGAAGCATTTATATTATGCTATATAAACAAACCATGAATTAACCATTTAGTAAAAGGCATAAAAGCATCACATGCCCTGGTGTGTGTCCACGGATTGCCATTTTAATCTTCATAAAACCTTGACTTAAACATTTTCTTTATTCCAATAAAATAATAGTACCTATTTCAGTACTCTTTGGGTATGAAATGGATATCCGAGTGGGAAACATCCCCAACAGACAATCGCAGGCAAGGCTGGGGAGCAGGGAGAACAGAAGCACCTAGAAGCGGTTGGCTCACGGAGTCCAAAGGCTCATTTCTGTCTGGCTCTGCCGTGTGTTACATAAGCGAATCTTAGGCAGGAAGAGCAGAATGACAATCAATACTGTACTTGCTAAATTGAATTCAGTGCCTGAACAACTATGTTTATCACACAAGTCGAGGGAGAGCGAGAGAGAAGCTTAGAATAACGTACCTGCTGAAGACGTCTCTATTCACAGCATCACTTACCAAGTAATGAAGTAAAAAAATTTTATTCTCATGTACAAAATATTTTGTTAGCCTTAACTTTAGAAACTAATTTTGCGTCCAACTCTTTACCCAATGAAAGAAAATATTTCTTTTGCATTCTTTTCCTTGAAAATCTTTGTCTAAAAATTATGTCATTTGAGAACATACGTTTTTTAAGATCAAAGAAAATGGCCTATAAAAATGTTTTAAAATGCAACAATGAGCCATGTAATCGTTGTTGTAAAGGGCATAATTTAAAGTATATGCATAAAATATAACTAACCTAGGTTACTTTCAAACGTTACTATTCCTTCTCAGTCCAAATGTAAAAGACACTATGATTAGGAATATCTACAAATTATTTGAAAAAAGGAAGAGAAGAAAGAAGAGTTATAGATGACATAACGCTGATGACCCAGTATTATGCATTGTACTACAATACCTTAATCTAATATTATTTTGTTTTTATTACATTATTTGAATTATTTTATTACTACCCAAATTATATAAGAAACAGAACATTAATAGAGATAAAGAAGTATACTGCTGAAAAAATTTTAATTTTCCAGTATCCCATGCTAACTATACTCTCTAGTATTCAGAGTTACAAAGGAGAAACTAAACCATAGGCGAATGTCACCTTATAAATAGAGCTAGTACAATTAAATAGAGACTGGTATGTTCTGTTTATAAAGCATGATAAAATTGATATGCTCTTCCAAATGCTATCTTTTCTTCTTATATTTTAAAACAAAGAAAATAGGCAGCTTGTTGAAATCAGGTGGAAAGGGAAACTTTCCCTAGAGCTTTGGTGAGCTCCGTCTTTTGCCAGAAAAACACCAGGTGACACTGCCTATATAGTCAGGCACCAGCCTCCAATCTGCTCAGCAGAGTCTGTGACTAACGGTGCCTGATTATGCTTTTGCACAGGGGTACGTGTCCTTGAGGTGGCAGGTCTTGTGTTCTCTGCTTTAATGAGGATGCCATTTTTATAAACATCAAAGACAGGCTGGACGGTCAGCCCCGGCAGGGCTGTGAGGTTCTGTGGGGCGCTGTCCACCGGCCCTGAGATCAGCAGCTATTGGGTCCCGTGGAGAAGAGGCAGAAGCTCCCCAAGATCATCTGGTCCCCGTCACCAGGGTCGTTTGGCTTTGCTAAGTAAGCGATGGCAAGCTGCTGCCCCCAAGTCCCTACTGCAGGGCCCAGAATAAGCTCAGAAAAAATCCCAAAGCAAACAAGCCAAAAATCATATTAAACTCTCATTTTCTTTAAAATTTTAAAATGCCTTCCGAAGAGGCTGTTCTTAAGAACTGGCCCGTGACGTCTCTGGTTTTGGTGATGGCACTGTCATGGAGACCCTTTCTTAGACTCAGACAGACTTGATGACATGAAAATCTCCATGCTGTGCCCTCCCACATGCTGACAAGCCACACAGCTGCCCGGCCCCCTCCTCCCCGCGCCTCCTTCATCCTGACTATTCTCATATCCAAGCAATCCCGCATGGCCTTCCCTTGAATGGAGAAACCTGAGCAGAGCTGCCAAATCTACTTTTTAGTTTTTACTTTCTTTTTCTGTATAATTCCGGGTTTAACTACTTTAATTGACTAATGCACCATGATACCATTTATCACTTTATACCTTATTAGAAATCTTAGTAGAAATGAATAAAGAGAGTAATATTCATTATCAGAATGTACTGTCTTTTATTATTCAAATGATCCGTGAAAGTGGTTAGTTAATTATTATATGTATACTAATAATTATACCCTATTGAAATTTATAGCTGCTTAAATAATAACATAAAAATAAACCAAGTTTGTGACCATTTACTCTATAAAAAAGAGCTACTGCTTCAAACGCAGTACAGTACAGTATTCATTGGTGTTCACAGCTATTGGTTCCGGATGTCAAAATCCACAAATGATCTAGTTCCTGATATAAAATGGGGGTGCATTTGCATATAACCTAAGCACAGCCTCCCCAGTGCTTTAACTCATCTCTAGATTATATTTACAATAGAACCTCTGTGATTTGACCACCCAAAGGACTGTAACCAACTGGTCAACACACAGAGGTGGTCATTATAAGGAACTAGGCCTACTGTACTGATACGCACATGTGGTGCATGTTCAGTCTGTGAAAATTATTTCAACTTAAGAAGGTGGTTAATGTAGAGAGGTGGCCAACCATGGAGATTCTATTGTAATACCTAATACAATATAGTTGTTGTATTGTTGAGGGAATATTGACAAAAAGAGCATCTGTACGTGTTGATGATTGATGCAATCATCAAATTTTAAAAAATATTTTCAATCTGCAGTTGGTTGAATCCATAGACATGAAACCCACAGATATGGAGGATTGAATGTAATTTATTTGCTTGTGTGATTCAAAGAAACACCATTCTCAAGGACACTTTCCATGTTTAATTTCAGATTAATATGAGGGTGTGTGGATACTACAGAATACTATTCAGCCATCAAAAAAGATGGAAACTGTACACCTTTTGTATGAACCTGGATGGAGTCGAAGAACATTCTTCTTAGTATTCAAGGATACCATCAATCAAGTGTTTTCTAAAGAATTATGAGAGAATTGGCAGAGACTGATTGAATTATGAGACCAGTGGCAGAGACTGATTGTTCTATTCGGTTCCATCAGCAATTAACACAGTCTATCACAGGAAAGGCTTTTGTTACTGAGATCATCTCCTGTGTTTTTTCCTTCCCTTATCAGACTATCGTGGTGAAGAAAGTCATTTTACAAATAGAAAACTTTCCAGAAGAATAGCACACGTCTCCTAGGGGAGCTCAGTCGCACACTGTCTTCCAGTGCGCTGGGGAGCAGCCTGCAGCGGGCCCTACATCTGCCGACCCCCCTTCCAGGTTCTGTCCCCAGCCCCTCTGCTCGAGATTGCAGGGAAGGCTGGCGCAGGCAGGCTCAGGGCCTCACAGCCTGCAATCCTGCTTGCTCTCTGGTTTGTGGTGGAGCATGCAGGTTGTAGCATTTGCTCAGACGTGCTGTCTGCAAAAGGGATGGTGACAGCATACGGGGTGGAGATAAGGATTAAGGCTTACGAATTAGGGAGCTTTCTTTTTTTCTATAGAAGAGTAACTTCCTAGTGCTTCAGGGTACCGTATATACCTACCAGCTGGTCTCCACTGCCCCATGCAAGGCTCTTTTCAGGCTAAAGTAGAATAGAAACCTGGTTCTTTCCCTAGAATAGGCCTCAGACATCAGAAAAGAGAACTCACAACTCATCCATATGAAAACGAGAACACAAATACAAAGGGCTGTGTTTCTCAGTGATGCACATCAGATTAGTGGGGAAAACTCTGTAAATCTCATCTCTCCGTGCAGTGGTTTCATTACATTCAACCAATATAACTGGTGGATTCTATTACTGGCACCGTGTAAACAGTTGGCCTCTGTAAATTCTGTATATAATATCTATAAATTTCTGCATTCATAGACTCAACCAACCTCAGATAGAAAATTTTTAATTTTCACACATTATATTTTAAAAATATAATTGTTGTCTCAGTACTGAGACAAGTAAAGACTTCGTCCTTGTCATTGTTCCCTAAACAATATACCTTACCAACTATTCAGATAGCATGTACGTGGAATGAGGTATTATAAGTAATCCAGAGGTTAAAGTACACAGGTGCTCTGCCAACTCTACACAATTTCATATAAAGGCCTGGGTGTCTGTGGGTTTTGGCATCAGAGGTGGATCCTCAAACTGAAACCCCGTGGATATCAAAGAACAAGTGTCTGTATATATATATATATTTTTTTTTTTTCTTCCTTGATTATTCTTGTAGGATATTATTAAAAACACAAAACATATATGATTTATACATGATGAATAATTTAGACTAGCAACTGAACTATTTGGAAATAATATACCTAGAAATATTTCATAAAGAAGGCTGGAGATAGTATGAAGAAATTTGAGGTATGCCCATCATGAGCTCTATAACACATTTAGAATATAAATATGAGGAACTTATATTCTTAAAGAACTAAGTATGAAGACCATTTAAAACAATGTGGAAGTACACACTGCCCTAACTTCCTAACTGTGTTGTAATTATCTCAGTAGTACTTTAAAAAGACAAACACAAGGGCCCCTGGGCTCCCTGGGGGATTGTTCCAGAACACCCCTGATACCCAAATCCACCAGACCCTCTTGTCTCTGATATAAAATGGTGTAGTATTTGCTTATAAGCCATGTATATCCTCCCGCATGCTTTAAATCGTCTCTAGATGACATAAAACACCTAATGCAATGTAAATACTACGTAAATAGCTGCCATACTATATTGTTTATGACAAGAAAGCGTTGGTACAGATGCAAACATTGTAGCCTAACATCAGTCATGATATTTTTAACCTGCAGTTGGTTAAAGCCAAGAATATGGAACCTGTGGATACAAAAGTCCAGCTGTATATAATTATTAATATATAATGATCTACATGATCAGTATTATACGTTTATATGTCATATTGTCTGACCAGCTAATGGTAAGTTGGATACCTTTGTCTAGAGCTTAGGAGAGAGATTGGGGTGTGATATACAAATCCAGGAGCCATCAACCCACACTAGATAGGTAGGTATATAGATAGATGATAGATAGATAGATAGAGAGATAGATAGAGAGATGATAGACAGACGGTGAAGTGCAGACGGTGAAGTGTCCCTGTGAATGGGGAAAGTCTCCTATAGGAGATACACAAACCATGCTGAACAAATTTGTTCATATATAAAATAAAAAATCACAGGACTATAAAATATGCAGTCTAGCAACTTAAAATAAGGCTCGTTTTCCAGGAGAGAACCAAAACTAAGTACAAAAAGTTTTCTTCCTGTTAAACAGATATAACTTGTTCCAAGGGTCAAAGCTGTAAAATGCAGATCTAGACTGGTGCAGAGCAACACGTGTCCTGCTGCCATGACCTGGGTGTCACTGAAGCTTCTGCCCAGCCTGTAGTTTACAGGGTCAGTAAGTTGCTGGGTATTCTCTGCCTCCCCCTCCTCACCTTGTCCTTGGGGTGACGTGTAGGTGAGAAGTCACTCTGCTTCTCCACCAGGCCGTCTTAGACAAGTCATTTAGGTTTTGAGAGCTGTCTCTCCCTTTGAGTTAGAGGAAGGGCTCTCTGCACAGCATCCACTCAGGAAACGCTGTTGGGAAGATGGAAAGACATGAGAACGGTGGCTCTTCCTGGGAAGGGTGGCTGGTAACTCTGTCAGGTAAGGGGTTGGTTCAAGTAGTTATGGTTGCACAAGCACCACTTGGCACTCTGCAGGCTCAAGGAATTCTCCATCTACTGGGAGTGTGACAGGACAACCACCATCTCAATGTAAGACAAAAAGCTGTCTGAGCACATGTGGGCATCAGCAGGCAAGTTCAAGATGCCTCACGAAAGAAGAGCTTCCAACCTGACAGCAGGTGTCTCCCCAAGGAATTACAACGGGAGGCCTTTCCAGACAGGCAACACAAGAGCACCAAGAAAGGGGCCTGGGACAAGGTGAGGACGGGGAGGCAGAGAATGCCCAGCAATTTACTGACCCTGTAAACTACAGGGCGGGCAGAAGCTTCCATGACACCCAACAGTCAGGTCACTGCAGCAGGGCCTTATGAGGCACATCAGGAAACCTGGGTTTGGTCCAGCAGTTGAGGAGAAGTCCCAAGATCATACAGGATTTTAAGAAAGGGAAAAAACATTGCTTAGAGATATTTTAATATGATTATTTTAACAGCTGTGTGGGGGTTGGATTTAATGGTGCAAAATTACTGAAAGAGAAGAATAACGTGCAATATTCAAAAAAGAATTATGAATGTCTGAACTAGAGCAGGGAGGGCAGGGATGGAGACGGGATGACTCTGAAAACTTACAGAAGGTTAAATACACACAGGACAAAGCCATTGATAGAACGCAGAAGACATTAAAAATAATAAGGGATTTTAGAGTGAATATTGTATGTTTTTCCAGAACTTCTAAAACAAAAATACCACAAACTGAGTGTCTTAAAACAGTAAGCCAGAAGGCCAAGGTCAAGCTGACAGGGTCATGCTCTCCAAAAGGCTCTTGGAGAAATTGGTGCACGTGGCTGTCCCACTTCTAAGGTCACAGCAATGCTCCTGGCAGCTGCATTACCACTGTCTCTGTCCCATCGTCACACAGCCTTCTCCAGATACCTGTGTCCTCACACGGCCCCTCCCTGTCCTGATAGGGACACCAGGCATCTTGGACCAGGCCCCACCCTGACTAATGACATCATTTAAACTTGCTTACTTCTATGTGGACCCTATTTCCAAGCAAGGACCAGGACTCCAACTTACATTTTTATAAGAACACAATTTAACTCAAAACAAGTTTTAAATTTTTAAATTTGAATAAAGTTGATGAGATTTATTGTGAGGAAGTATAAAGACATGTTTTGAGGAGGGAGCTGGCAACTTCAGGGGGCCACACTGGGCAGAAAGAGCCAGAGGCCTGTTGGCCACACTGGTCTGGAGTCCAGGAGGACGGTGGCATTTAGGAGGTAAATCCAGGCGCCAGCGCTGCACGCACTTGTGTGTTTTTTCTCAGTAGGAGAAGGGAAAGAAGAACAGCAGCCCAGGCCCGGAGAGCCTCGTCTGTGCCCCAGGGATAGGACACCCGCCGGAGGCTCAGGGAGAGAAGGGGACTGGAAGAAAGGCATCCTGGAAACCAGGACCCGGAGGTTCCTAAACTTCAGAGTGTGAGACATCTGCTGCAGTGCATCTGATAAGAAAGTTAGTTTCTATCACGAGGAATATCATCTGGAAGTGACTGTATGTCAAAATGAGGGCTGAATTAGGCATAGGTCACAGGCCAACCTGTGTTCCTGAGATGTGCATACAGTGAAGCCGGTGCCCCAGCACCTCAGAAGGTGGCTGCCTTTGGAGATGGGGGATTTGAAGGGGTAATTATGTTAAAATTCTGTCATGTGGCCACATAGAGAGAAAATGCTGTCTGTGAATCAGTCTGAGGCCAAACCTGCCAGGGTTTTGTCCCAGGACGTCCCAGCCTCCAAAACTGTCGATTACAAGCCACCCTGTTTATAGTAGGTGTTTGTAGTGACACAAACAGACTCAGACACATCCCGTTGTTTATTTCTCTCAGTTTTCTAACTTACAAAATGAGGATAGCAATAAGAGTTATGGGATTGTTGGTAGATTTAGAACAGTTCGTGCTCTTAAAGTATGTGCATAGTAAGGGCTCATCTGTGATCATTTATATAACAAATGAGAAAACCAAGGTCTAGGAGAACAAGGGCACTTTATTCAGACCACACGGGCTCTTAACAATAGAACATACTTCAGAGGACACCCAAGGTCACAGCAGCTTCCCCCGAGGCTGCAGTACAGTTCTGTGTCAGAACCCATATTTATATTCCTATCAGATCACAAATCAGATTTTCATTGGTCAGTATGTTTGAGTGCGCTTTCAGATTATAAAGTGTTTACATCTCATTCAGAAACAGTCAATGTGAATATATTTTTTTTTGTTTTCCCTATTATTTGGACCGAGTTTGAGTGCAGTGGGGGGAGTCTTGACATTTTAAGCACAAGAATGATGTTTTAAAAAGGTATCATAGTTCATTTAGTGCTGCTGAAATTGAATAGTGAAGCTGGGTGATTTATAAAGAGCACAGATTTATTTCTTACAGTTCTGGAGGCTGAGAAGTCCAAGGTAGAGGGGCCCGCATTTGGCAAGGTCCTTCTTGATGGTTGTGCCATAGCACGAGGTGAAAACAGGTGAGACAGAGCTAGAGGGCAGAACCCATCCTCCCATCTGGACCCCGGAGATAACGGCTTTACCCCATTTAGAAGGCATAACCCAAGTGATCTGACCACGTCTCCACGGCCCCACCTCTCAACACTGTTGCTCTGGGAATTTGGCTGCCAACACATGAACTTTGGGAGACACTGTGAAACCATGGCTAATGGAAACTTTATCCTCCTCAAATATTTCTCTTATTAGGAAGCCACCTGGAGACAGTTCCTATGTGACATGCTTTCGTGGGCTCTGTGGCCTTACCACATTAAGTCTCCCTTTTTCTTTTTCCTCACTCTCCCCATATTGCTTTGTTCACCATCTCCTGACTTAGCCATGAGGTTTTACTCAAGACAGAAATTCCTTGTAGCTGCTAGTCCTTTATTTTATCAGCTATCAATACTATCTATCTGAATTTATTCAACTAATGTGGATAATCTATTTTGAATTAGGGATAGAACTATAGGATTTCATTCTCTAAGGAAGAAAATGATCTCATGTACATAATCTGAGAATTTGTTTATGAATAATGGTAACCTTATTGTGAATTCTTACAGAGAAGTCACAAGCCACAAATATAGTTATTAGTTATGGTGGGGGGAAAAAAATAGCTGATATGCCTTTTACCTCGGACCTGAAAAATGAAGATAAGTAGCAGCTGGATGAAATTTCAGGGTAACTTTATAGAGACAACTGATTTCCAAAGTATTTAAGTAGATTCTAATGCTACTTCAATACCATTCTTCTCTTCACAACCATGGTGTTTTACTGAATGATCTTGATGTCAGTCTGGGGTTTCTTCTATATACAGCCCAGGATTACAGATGTTTAGAGTTGGACAGTGAGGGCTGTTAGGGAATGGTGGTTTGGAGCACCTGAGTGAGTGTCTGTGCTGAGGCTTTGGCACTGACATTTACTCTTCATTTGAGACACAACACTTTGTTTAATCCATTTGACTTTGCCTGCACCCAAAACAACTTTACCTTCAGATTCTTCTACCGCAGATATTCTGCAGTTGATTGAAATACTCTGTCAGCATAGCCCAAGGCCCGTTCATCATAAATTGTTGTAACACTTAACATTTTTGATATGAGAAATGAAAACCAGCTGAAGTAGGAAGGGCCCTTACCGACCCCATGTGGTTACATCCTAACACATGGGAGTGGGAAATGAGGGAGCTGGAACGCTTGACGTGGGTTCTGACTGATCCTCTGCAACTTTAACAAAGTTAATGAAACCTGCTCTCTGAGAACATAGACTCCCCTCCGTCCCTTGCTTAGCTGCGTGTTAGCTGTGTAACTACACGTGTGTTATTTATTAATGGCTCCTCCACACCTCAGTCTCTGCCCAGGTACAAAAATGGGCTAACAGGGGTACATGGCTCTTTGTTATTGTGAGGATTTAATAATCAACACACATAAAGTCCTTCTAAAAGTTCTGAGTTAAGATAAATATTTGTATTATTGCTGTTTGAAAAGTTTGTGCTGTTACTATCTGTTGGATCTATCTTACAGGATCATTGAAATTGGATTTGAGAAACATAAATGTGAATTGCTGCATAGCAGTCAGCACAGAGTTGGTAGCGAGAACAGAACAACGCCGCAGGCCCTGGCAGAGGCAGCAAAGTGCATTGTTCAAAGTGCCCTGGCTGGGACACGCAGGGGGGCTGCTGACTCAGAAAGAGCTGGGGGCACCATTTTCCTATTAGCACTGCTCCTGCTGCCGAAATAAACCCCAACTCTTAAACCCTTGGGCAACCGGAACAGTTATTCACGGCCCCCTGCTACTCAAATAGGTGTAAATTGGACCTGAGAACCCATTTTCTGCTGTGCATTTCCAGTCAGGAGAATACGGAAACACATCTTCCAAGAAGGTCTTCTGTGACCAGAATATAATTCTGGATCCAAGACATTGTGGCTCTAGGTGTGAAGTTGTCCTTCTCCCCAATTCTGTGCCCTCTGGCCAGCTGCCCAGTGTCCTCACTGTGGAGGCCCCTTGCTGGCAAGCGTCCCCCCTGCCCCCCCCCGCATCAGGTGAGTGCCCAGCAGGTGCTGTCAGGCTGTGACCTCTGGAGGAATTGAAGGGAACAGTGGGAGGAAGAACAGCACGGCCTGTCCGGGACAAGGGGTTTGCTTCGACTTACTTCACAGAATAAAGTAGCATGTTGGTTTTTTCCATCTGTAAATTACCGTTCTTACATAATCTTTGAACAAGTTATGAATGATATGTTTTGAATTAATTTACATTTATTTTCATTAGTTGATTAACATTAATTAACACAGAATTCATAAATAATTCAGAGTGGTGGCCGTGTGTTCATTATTCATGTCTCTCTGAAGATCCATTTCACAGTGTGTCCTCATGGAACCAAGCCCCCGGGAGAAGACTTGGTGGTCTCTGTCACTCTTCAGGTGTGAGACTGAGGTGAGTGGGACAAGTTCCCTGGTTCCCTTAATAAATTCAATGTGTTGGGCAGATGACCTCTTAATTTTTGCTCTATTAGCAAATGGACTCAGATTATTACTTGTCAATCACACCTCCACAAAGTAGCGAAGACACCTCAAGTTGTCCCCGCCACCTACACCACCATAACAGCCCTGGGCTAAGCCACCGTCCTTCCCAGCCGCCCACTCTTACTCTGGCCCCACTTTGATCCTCATTCCTGCCTTTTACTGTGCTCTCTGAGCTTGGAGTGACACCCAGACGTGTCCCCCACAAGGCCTTGGCACCATCTGGCCACTGCCTCGTGCTCCACCGTGTTCTGGGGTCTCTCCCTGAATTCTGCCTTTTGTGTTTATTGTCCTTTCTCCCCACAGGTGGAGCTCTCTGTGTCCCACATGTTTTATGTGCTGCAATGCCTCCTGTCCCCCTCCACCGCTTCCTTTTAAGATCACAGGAGAAGAGTCATCTCAGAAGACAGTCCCTCCCCTGGACCACACCATAGATTTCAGCACGTCCTTAGCCCTGATTCGCATTGTCCCCAGTGTTTCCCCAGTGGCACTTGTCACCATGTGTGCAGTGGACAGACGCCTTTGTGCACCTGATCACTGTCTATCTCCATCCAGACCCTGCGGCCCAGGTGTCAGTCAAATGGGAATGTGTCTTCACAAACCGCCCAGTGCCAACTGTGGCAGGCACTCAGGAAAGAGTTTTTAAAGGAATAGTGCACAAATAAGTGAGTTGCGCTTCTGTATGTCCAGGAAGAATGAGAGAAGGGTCTTCAGAGACTTAATGCTGCCTCCTTTTCCTGTCTCCTGTTTATTTTTTATGATTTCAGTTTAGAGACAGGGTTTCACCCTATAGCCTAGGCTGGAGTGCAGTGTGCAATGCATGGCTTATTGTAACCTTGAACTTCTGGGCTCAAGAGATCCTCCTGCCTTGGCCTCCTGAGCAGCTGAGATTACAGGCATGCACCAACATGCTCAGAAAATTTTTTAAAAATGTTTTGTATAGACAGGGCCTTGCTACCTTGTCCAGAGTGGTCCTGGAATCTTGCAATACTCTGGTCCTGCACCACCTTGTGCAGAGTGGTCTCAAGCAATACTCCTGTCAGCTTCCCAAAAGGCCAGGATTATAGGCATGAGCCTCTGTGGCCAGCCTCGTTTGTTTTAAAGCTTTGTTTTCGTTTCCTTTACTGACACATGAGAGGAGCAGGCTGTGCGACGCGTGTGACTGGGGCTGACGGTCAGGGTTCCTCTGCAGTGGCTACGGCAGGCAGCAGGAAGAAGATGCTGAGAAGTGCAATCTCCACTCGATTCCCAAGTGGGATTGCCGTGATCTGTGCAATTCTGCCGGGGAAATGCTGTGTGGTTTAAGGGTATTTCCCAGTTGCCCCCTTCCTTCCTGTTCCTCTCCTAATTAAACACTGAGGAAAAATACCGGATAAAGCAGTACCAAAAGCTCCTGAAGTCACACGAATCATGTTAGCATCCTGGACTCCACGCAAGTTGCCTTTTGTATCAAACTCATCCATTAAAAGACACATTGAGAACTTCATCACCATCCGTGCTGTCATTTCGTGTCAAAATTAGCTATATAATTTTCCCTTGAGGGGAAGTCATTTCACATTCTGCCATGAATTATTCCACGGTTCATACCAACTCTGCAATGACACTGCAAAAACCAGGGCCAGAGTGAAGTTCTACGTTTTATAAAACACACAGTAATCGCTGCAGTGATTTTGCTGGGAAAAGATGTTACTTGTCATTTTATGATGATTTTATGCTCCCAGAAGCACTCTGCGGATAGAGGAAGCACTGGCACCTTCAAGAACTGTGCTTTAATGCCAAATCTATTATTTATTTGTTCCTTAGTGTATTAAAGTGACCGAGCATGTTATGAAAGTACAGTCATTTTTTTTGTCTGACACACAGGATTATATACATCTTAGCCTTGTGATGACCCATTAGTTCTCTGCACAGGTACATCTGCTAACTTTCCTGACAGGATTCTCCATGTTAACGGTCACAGGCAGCCGGTATTTTTGGAACTTCCATGAATTGCTTCTGGCACATCTTTTGGGATGTATCTCTCATTTCACTCTTTTCTTTGGTCTCACGAGTTCTATTTGCATAGTTGAGCCAACCAAAGTCTTCCCTGAGGAAAAGCGTATCTCCCTGCCTTTCTCCTGGTGTTGCTGAGAAGAAAACTGGCAGAGTGCAGCAGGCACATGGGAAACCAACCGTGTCGCAGATCATAAAACTACGTTCGAATGTAAGCTATTGTCAGGAAGTGGAAAGAGAAATATGTTCAGTGTTTTCCTACCAATAATTTTTTAAGCTTCAGTATCAGAGCTTCAGAGCTAAGATTTCCCTGTGATGCTGGTAGATAACCAGCAGGGAGAGACAGACAGATGCTGCATCTATCATTTATGTAACCAGGACCCAACAATCTCACGAAGAATCATTCATAGTTTATAATTTTTCAGCTGAACAAAAATAGTGTCATTTTTCAATTTGACACCAGTTTTAACCTATAAAGTAGCTAGGTGGTTCAAACTGGAAACAGCTACTTAATTTTTGAGGTAAGAGAATCAAAGAGGTCCATCAACACGGCAGTGTGGGTAATCATGGTGGTTTTGTAACAGTGGGTCTTTTCTACCATTGGTAATATACTTACAAAGTATGTGTTAAATGAAAAGTAACTCATTTTTTTTAACCTGTATTTCTTATATACAAAGCCAACAAGTAGAGTTCTCATGTTGATCCTTGGGAAGTCACAAATTTGTCAACATTTTAAAATCTACTTTTCATTAGGTTTCCAGTATAGAATGACATCCAGATTACTGTTCTTATTTCATAATTTTTAAAAAATCTATACACAAGAAATGCTCGTCCCCTGGATTATAAATTTTATCTGCATTTATCAAGGAATAACCCGGATTTTAAAACTAGTACATTTTAACAATAATTTCATCTAATAATATATTCTTGCTAGGAAATAAATCCTAAAAAGATAATTTTATGCACTTTTTGCTGTTTTTCACCTTTGTATCTTTTTCTTTCTAAAAAATATCTAAGATAGCAGGCTGAAAATTGTATCAAATAGAAAAAAAATCTGCCTATCACCAGGCAAGAAGTCCTCATTTCAATATACCGTATATACTCGAGTATATAGGTAATTTTTTTCCAAGAGAGTTTTAAATACGGGGTTACTTTCTTTTATATTCAGCCCAAATTAGACCCCCCATTCCCGCTCACACATCTGTGTCTGAGACTTTTTTCTGAGGACAGAACACTTGGGACTCATGAGTAAGCATCACCTCAAACCTCAACTCAGCACATCCGAGATGAAATTCAGCAGCTTTGTCTTGACCTCAGTTTCTCCGCCGACCCTGCTGATACATGGATTGTCCCCGTCAATCTCCACCACGTGTTTCTAACTCACTCTGCACCAACATTCCACTTCCCTAATGCTCAGAGCGCTTTGCACATTCTTCACCTATGCATTTTTTATTTCTCAGACATGAATCAAGTGATATTAAACATTCTCTTGCAGATTTTCCAGTGGAGTATTCCTTCCAGCCACCACAGCTACTATCTTCACCCCCTGAGGCCCAGACCTTTTCTGTCTTATCTTCAGTTCATATCATAGAATTGTTTTCTAACATTTTTGCATAACGGTTATTAAGCTGTGACTTTATTATGTTTTAACAATCTTTTTTATTGAAGAGAACAAAGCAGGGAGAATTGGAGTCCCACTAGATATGAAATGCTGACACTTGAAATCCTGCCACGGAAGGCGGGGCAACTTTTGTTCTTTCAACTTCCTTGCTCTTTCTGCCAAAGCAGAGCAAGTTATCCTTATTATTATTATTATTAAATCCTTCCTCTGTTTTTCTGAGTAATGTGAGAGGCCACATAGTTTGTCATGGGGGTTAGAAGTATGCCTTCCACAGACACACAGTTCAACTCCATTTATATACTTTGCTTTACTAGAGTATCAGCAAAATATTGTGATTATTTGATCAAAAACAGTTCTTCACTCACAATAGTTTTGCCAGAGTTTTTTTGCCACTGAAAATATGAAAACAAAACAAGACTATTTAAACAAAAGAAGATCACAGTGAAGAAATAGGCCACAGTGGAGATTCTTCTTTATGATAAACTACCACACATCAAGCTTCTGTTTGAACATAGGAAAGAGGAAAGGAGAAAATGTCATGTTTCAATGATACTTTTCAAGATTATAATAAACAGCTAATTAAATGTTAATTTTCTGGAGTTAAAATGCATTTCTATCACAATTAGGTTACATATTCACACTGGAGTCCTTTTAGGTAAGAAACTTTAGTGTTTCCATTATAAGACCTTTTTGTCAAGATTTATTTCTTTTCTGTAAAAATTTACTGAGAGTTGCAACTGAACATTTCCTAGCCAGGGAATAAATTCTTCTCACTCAATTTAATTTTTAATTACTTTGGCCTTTTTATCACCTTGGAACAAAATGAAGGAGAAAAAATAAAGCTGGAAATACTACAGTGAAAAATAAGACTATTGGTTGAGGTACATAATGGCTAAGTATCCCATTATTTTCTATGGATGACAACTCCTTTCTCTTTTTTATGTTGAAAGGGACATATTTTAAGTGTCAATAAAAAAATTCCACTTTTCTTCAAAATACATCTAGTATCAGCCAATAAAATAATGTTTTTGGAAAGATGATGACAGGCAAAATCTGTTTCCCTGCCTTATCTTGACAAAAGTGGATAATCTATGTGTTTATGATATACCTTAAAATGAGTTTGATTTGTGTATGTGATCAAAGCATACGTGGCAAAGAACAATATTCTTTAGAAACTATAATACAAAAACAAGTTTTAAAAATCCCAGATGAGAAGCTATTTAAAGAGAAAAAATGAAAGAGTTTCCTTTAACAAGAGGGGAAAAAATTATGCATTCAACTATACATTTAACTTGAGGTCACATGTTAAATGTACAGTTGAATCCCATATACTTGAAAGAGTTCTTAACTTCGCAGGGACCATATGAGACTATCTGTTATTTGGACTGAAAGGGAATTTAATTAATTCAGTGTAGAAAACAAAAAGTAATGATGATGAAATGAGATTAGAATTGTATAAGGGAAAGCACGGATATTAAAAATGACTTTGGGATTTTGAATTCACAGAGGCAGAAACAAATAACAACAGCAAAAACCCTCCCTTGGCTCAATCTGTCTGACTTGTGTAACACAGAAACAGCCTGAATATAAATTAGCTGTCATTATGCAGTGTCTGGAGAGGTCACATCGGGGCCATTTCGCTCAAGTGCAGGATGTTACAGGAGCTTAGTGAACTGGAGAGAGGAGCAGAGGGCGCTTGCATGTGGGGAGCTGCTTGAGGACTCACACACACTGCCCGGCAGGGGACAGGCACCTGCCACCCACCACTTCTTTCTTGCAGCGACAATGCAGGGCTGAGGGAAATTATTGTAAAAAGTAAAAATAAAAAGAGGAAATGAAGTTAGTGTAATGTGAGCTCCTCAAAGGGAATAGCAAAGGGGACTGTCAGAAAACAAAGAAAGGGAAAAAAGATCCGAGTGATCAAGGAAGTCAGGAAGGAAGTTTCTCCGCAATAAAATGAAATAAAGATGAGATAAACTCTTCAATACCAGTGGAACCCCAAGTTAAAATTAGAATGGAATGCTAATTTTACTATACAACATCCTGCTGCTCTCTGTAGTGAGAGGACCAGGCTTAGAATTTAGGCTGCAACCTGTCATTTCCTGTTGAGGTCTGGCTAGATTAGTTATCCAACTAATTACGGGTTAATCTTTGGTATTGTTGAGAAGGGCTGAAAGTAATCTATTCTTAAACTTAAATTCTTGTAAAAAAATTAGCAAGTCAAAACTTCTAAAATTTCCTGTGGCCTAAAGAAAAGATAACAGTAAAACTTAAGTTAATAAAATGTCTGAATTGTTTTTTGTTTTTTTTTTTCTGAAGCTACACTATCTTCTATGGTAACCAGTAGCCATATGTGGCTTACGTTATAAAATTTAAATTTAGATTAATTCAATTTTAAAATCCATTTCTTCAATTGGATTATCCACATTTCAAATTCTCAATAGCCACATGTGTTCAACTGGACAGCTTACTGCAGAAAGTCCTAGGGATAGTTGGGTGCAACATTTTAATAATAAGGGAAGCTTGCGTATATGCACAACATTTATCCTCACACTATAGAGCGCAGAGATAGGCAATTTCTAAGTGAATAACGTTCACATGGATGAATATGGTTAAATATATTCAATAAAGACAATTTTTCACTGCAATAAAGACAATTAGAAAAACATTTTCAGGAATGTTGGTTTTAGATGACAGATAGCAACAGCATATAGACTTCAAAACATATATATTTTTTAATGACATGGTGCAAGTTGAAATCTTAAATCCTTTCATGATTTCAGAGTTTGCATTCTTCCCCTTCCTCTCTAGTTTACTCAGAGTCAGATTTCTACTGTATTTAATGTCACTTGGAAAAACGGCAGCCGGGTATGGTGGCTCGCGCCTGTAATCCCAGTACTGTGGGAGGCTGAGGAGGGAGAATTGCTTGAGCTCAGGAGTTCGAGACTCACCTGAGCGACAGTGGGACCCCAACTCATGAAAAAAATGGAAAAACCCAGCAGGGAAAAGCGGTGAGTGCCTGCAATCCCAGCGGCTTCCGGAGGCTGAGGCAATAGGGTGCCTGCAGTCCGAGTCTGAGGTTGTGGTTGAGCTACCACGCCACTGCACTCTGCTCAGGGGCATGGGGTGGGACCCTGTCTCAAAAAAAAAAAAAAAAAAAAAAAAAGTAAAGAAATAAAAAATAGGCAACAAAATCAAAAAAAAGCCAAAAATAAAATAAAATTAAATTTAAAAAAAAAACAAAAAAAAAAAAAAAAGAGAGAAAGAAAAAAAGTAAAAGAAAAAGAAAAATGGCAGGAAACTACTCATGTTACTATCTTTGAGATATAAAGATATGATAGGAAGATAATTTCACATTCAATTACAGGTTTATAGTTAGATATGAGATTTTAGGAAGAAAAAATCTATTTCAAGAATTTTATTTTTTCATTGAGGAGTGGATCTAGAATTACACTTAAACAGCATTCTTTTTAAAAAATCACACCCCAAATAGTCTCTAAAATTCATCCAAAAAAATTGCACAATAGGATGGTAGAGAATTGTTTATACCAATTAATGTTCTTATTCTAACAAAAATACCAAGGTCAGGAGTCAGAAGACAATTTAGTCACCAGTCACAGCCTGGATAGCTTTGGATAAACTGGATTTGGAAATGCAAGATGCATCCTGAAATGGGGCAAATGGTATCAATTTTGAATATAGATGTAAGAAGATGGAAAAATCTATCACTTTTGTCATGCCATATACATGAACTTTTATTTAATATTCTAATCCTTTCTTTCCTCCTTCTTTTCTTCCTTCTTTAGGTATTAGCAAAAGGCTTTTGTTCGTAGGTTTTTCTTTTGGAATCATATTTGGCAACTTCATCACAACAATTTTATTTTCATGTGGATGGTCAATCTCTCTGTAAACACACACCTGCTTTGAAGTGGCAGTCCACTGGTCAGCACACATCACTGGGTGGCACCCCGGATGCCACCTCGCATCACTTGGGGAGTTTAAAAGTAAAATTTTCTAGCCAGACAATTAAAACAGATCCTCTAGAGGTTGATTCAGAACACTGGTAATTTTTTTCAAGGTCTCTAATTAATATTAACATGCAGCCAGGGTTGAGAATTAGAGATGAGATAAACTCTTCAATACCAGTGGAACCCCAAGTTAAAATTAGAAGGGAATGTTAATTATACATCAGGAAAAGAGTCAGTTATTTATCTGAGGGACATTTTCACTGGACAGAAAATATCATAGAAAAAAAGGAATTTACATGATTGAAATTAGCTAAAAAACCTATTTTCTGTTATTAACCCAATAAAGGTAGTATATTCATATCAGAGAAAAGAATTCAAAAATTCACCCTCAGCAATAGTAACATGAATACTATATATATATATATTTTTTTTTTTTAAACAAGGGAGGCAGAGAAGAGACAGATAAAAGAAGACAGCCATATCTGATTTCTCACATAGGATTTTAATGGCAACCTGGATAGTAAGAGCATTCGAATTTGCAGACATAGGTGACAAAATATACCCAGATGTTTTTATTTGCATTGGCTTCTAGTGCTGTAGAAAGGACAGGAAAATGCAAAGTATCATTCTTCACCAGTTTGAGCATGTTGGTACAACGGAGCCTCTTCTTTGAGGAAGACTGTGGAATTGAACTCTCGTGACCATGCCCACGTGGTTCCCACTTTACATATTGTGTGGTGACATACTCAAAAACAGACAAATCAAAAACTACTGTATACTCGGCTATATTGTTCAGAATAAAACAAGGAAAGCTTTTCTTTCAAAGTCAGTTAAAAGCAGTTGCTAAGATTAAATGCCTCTATTTCCACCTTGGTAGATGAATAAATTTAGAAAGCAGTGAACCGAGGAAGTCCAGGCAAGTCCAATTTCTGATGGATTGGAAAAGAAGTCACACAATTAGAAGAATAATACAAGACAAAATTCTCCATTTTGTCTCCGTTTTAAAAGACACAAATTTGATAAAAGGTGAACAGGAGATTTTGCTCCCTTTCCAGCTGAGGTAGACACTCAGGCTTCTCCAATTAGGACTAAGTGTCTCATTAAGGAAAGAGGCCCCAGCCGGCAGCTCCGCCCAGCAGGCAGCTGCCCTGGGAGCCAGGCTCGGGTACCAGGTTATAAACTTTGATGTGGCTTCAAAGAAAAGTGTAGGCTAAAGACAGGAGACGATAGAATTTTATTATGGAAAAGTAAAGAAGACGGGGTGATGGGCACAGCATAAGTTACACCATGTCCGGAGTATATGTGGGCTGACTTACATCTGCTCCCAAGAGAGATGCTTGGTGGATGTTTACATTGTTGGATTATTTTTAAAAAGCAAGATTGTATAAGCCTATTTAAGAAAGTTGTTTGGAATGTGTGGATTTTGATTTCCTGGGAATATCTTCATCATCTTTTGTAGGATTTTTAAAAACTAGAATCTTCAAAGAGGTAAAGCTGTGCAGTTATGAAAAGTGGAAGAAGGCTTCTGGGTCTGCAGAGAGAGACTGGTATGCCCTAAGTCTTCCTCTTTGCAACAAAAAAACCCTGGACAAAGCACAACAGGAGTGGGAGGGCCCCGAGAGGTGGGGAGAAGGCAGGCTGCTCTGGAGGTGGCCGAGTGGGGCGTGGAGCCTCCACCTGCCCCACTGGGCATCACAGGCCAAGTGAGGTGGGCCTTGTCCTCACTCTACTTGCCTGTAGACAGACCCTTTGCAAGCTCAGTCACATGGCACAGTTGTTGGGAGGGGTCAGTTTGTCAAAGGTTGCTGGATGGAGGGGCCTCGATTTCTGTGGGATCTGGGCAAACATCCTCCAGGTCTTGACCTTGGCACTGGCCTGTTCACAGGGACAATCACAGCATAGAGTGTTACTTCTTCCCATCTAGGCAAGGAGGGGGAGTGGAGAGAAAGGGGAGAGAAGAGAAAAGGAATGGGAAAGAAGGAGAAGAGAAGGGGAGGGAAAGAGACAAGAGGAGAGAGAAACAGCCCAAGACAGAGGCCACGGCACTGGGTGACAATGCCCAAAGGCGGCGGTCCGTCTCTTCTGCTCTGCTCTCTTCCTTGAAAATGGGTCCATAAGGTCAGCCCACATTCCATGAAGGAACTCAGACAAGGGTATGATGCCAGGTGGTGACCACAGTTAGGTATTTTGTTGCTACTGTTACTATTTCCATCTCATTATTAACAATATACATACCATTATTTTCTAAAGATAACTCTAATTTACTGAAGCTATGTGATCTGAAACGCAGATCATGTGTCTAAATAGCGCAAAGCATATTTGACAGCCAAGAAAAGAGAAAGTATGATATGAAATTTTATCATTGAAATAAATACTTCATGTCATTATTTTAAATATTATGAATGAACAATTTCATACCTTATTCATAGTCCTTCTTGAAGTCTATCCTAAATAATACCTTTTTCTTTTTATATGGTTATTGTTAAGCCTCATATTTATGAAAAGAAGTTTTCTGCAAAATATTAATAATGAAATGTAAATGTAAATAATATTCCACCTTCCTTTTATAAAAATGAGGTTTGAATTGATATGTATGTGCCCAGACCTTTGGAATACTGAGTCTTTTGTTTTCCTTTTGCACCAAGCTTTTCTTTCTTTCTTAGATTTTTCTTTATCACATACTTTTAGAATTTTTCCTTAGTTCCATTTATCAAGTCATAACTTTGTTTTTGGAGCAGTGACACACACCTACTTAGTGACCAGTTAAAAACCCAGAAGCTGTTTCTAAGTCCATTTGCCCATAAATCAAGAAACACAAAGTGACTGGCGGCTTGCTCTCCTCTCAGGAAAGGGCAAGGTGGGACTGCTTTTCACACTCCTGTATCCTCAGTGTAGTCCCCACGGTAGCCAAAAGCTCCCGCACTTCATCTGGTGACTCCCTATATTCCACACAGAGGTGGGGGGCTCCTTTCATCCTACCCCCTTTTCAATGCATAGTTTACATCTTTAATGCTTGTTTATATGATGGAATAATATCACCCTGAAATAATATGATGGAATTCATATCACCCTGAAATATTAATTCTATAGCAGGGGCTATACACAGACTTAGCATGACTCCGGTTTACTTCTCTAACTTGATCCCCTGGTACCATCCACCTTGGTTATGTGACTCCACACTGAGACTTCTTCACCTCTTTGAACACACAAAGCTCATTCCTGGTTCAATACCTTTGTGAATGTGACTCCTGTCACCTCATCTGTTCTTTTTTAAGATCTCCATGTGTCATCCCCCCCCCCCCCCCAAGAACATTACTGGGGTTGTGGCTACGTGAACTGCTTCTGTATCATCTGAGTCAGAGTCACCAATGTGCCCGTCACCCAGGTAGTGAGCACTGTCCCCATCAGTTGTGATTTTACCCCTCCTGGCCACCCTCTCCCATCTGCTTCCTTCTCATTGAGTTTTATCTCCGTGTTTGCACATGACAGTTGACCAATTAGCTGCAACTTAATAGTGAGAATGTGTGCTGTTTGCTTCTGCATTCTTTCACTACTTCTCTTAAAGAATGGTCTCTGGTTCTGAGAGAACCAGACCGATGCCATTTTAGGTGTTAAGTTTTGTTATCTCCACCATTTTGTTTTGAAAGTCTCACTTTCCTGTAAGACCAGGCATTTCCCTGAAATGTTGAGTCACCAGCTTCCACTCAGGAACCACCCTCTGGATCAGGCCAATGACAGGCCTAGTGGCAGCCAATCCTGAAGCAGTCCCCTTGTTTAAGTTGTATACATACACTTTGCTGTGCCGCACTATAAAAATCCCCTGCTACAGAGCTCGGGGCTCCTGGCGTGGATCCGTTGCAGCGGAGTCCCCGGGAGCCCAAGCTCGAGCTTGCAATAAAAAGGCTCCTTTGCTTTTGCATCAGAATTGGCTCCCTACTGGTCTTTGGGGACTTCGTGATCTGGGCATAACAGTTCTATCCAGATTGTTACAAAAGGTTTGCCTCTTTTTTTTTTTTTTTTATAGCTGAGTAGCATTCCACTGTGTGTTGTAACTTCTGCCCAAATGACAAATCTTCCTTCCCTCACAAAGCCCCACACTGTTCCTCTACACCAGTGTTTTTCAACATTTTTTAATATCACAGCACACTTGAACCTGTAAACATCCGTGGCACACTTAGATTATGCCGATCAATAAAAGAGTAAACCAAAAAAGAACTCTTACCATGCTTTGAATATCACCCGAAAATAATTTAATCAGTGATCTTTAAAAATTCCTGTGGCGCACCTAAGATTCTTTCACAGCACACCAGTGCACCAATGCACACCAGTCAAACAGCATTGCTCTGCACCCTTCAGTCACTATTCATCATCATCATGTTAGATATTCATGTATCTATTTGTTTATTATGTGTCTCTCCCACTAGAAAACAGCTTTGTGATGGCAAAGACTTTGTTTACCATGGTGTTCACCAGTGCCCAAAGCAGCTCTTAAGTACTAAATGTGTTTGTACAAACTCCAAGCACCCAGGAGTTTGGTGAGAAAAAAAATGAGTTAGCAATCATTGAATGCCAACTCTATGCAGGCAAAGCCTAGACTACTGCATATGTTCCAACCCGTCTAATCCTCACAGGAGTCCTGTGAGCCAGGAGTTGCTGTCTTCCCCATTTCATAAAACAGAAATTACAAGCATTAACTTTTCGAAGTAACATAGCTGAGTTTCAAAGTAACTCAGACAGTAGTCAGAGTCTGAACTTAGGTTGTTGGGTTGAAAGCTCCCATGTTTAGCCTTACAAACAGTATAAATCAGGGCTTGATTTATTGTTTTATTGTTTGGCTCATTTCTCACATGAGAAATAAGACTGAAATGGAAATGGGACAGAGCAAGGGGCCGGAGGAACTGGTCGTCATCACAAGATGAGGAACAGAAGCAAGAAAGCAGTGGGAAAGACTTAGAAAAAGTCTGAGGCTAGTCAAAGATGTATCATGGAGTGGGGAATGGTGATTTCTATAGCCTGTCACGGTTGTCCAGGCTCACTGATGCTGCAGAGAGACGTCCTCAGCATTACGAATACTTGACATTTGCCCACTGGCAGGAATTACCCTTAGGTAAGTAAGCCACCTGAGGTGTGAGATATGACACAACCTGCATAGGAGACTTTTCCTTTGGACTCCGGTCATCACAGGCATTTTTATTATTATTGGTTTCAACCTCTTCAATACATCTAGAACTTGGGGTAACTATATTTCAGTTTTATGTAATACAGTCAAGCATATACTATAATTATAGTTACTATTATTAGCCTATTGGCTTATAACTCTGAAATATCCAGTTTAACTCTACTAGCTCAAGGAGTAGAGTAGGTAACAGAGTAGTTAATAAATAACATTAAACCTATGGAAGGCAAGATTTCCATCACCTTTCCTTTTCAAAATTCATTTACTTCTAAAACAGAATAGGATTGTTAAAATCAGGATATATTCAGTATATCTTAACTTTGTTATTCACAGGCATTTCATAAATACTCCTTATAATCCTACCCTACATGGGAAGGGATTATAAATGGTGCCTGGGAAACGCCTTTCCATTTCATGAACAGACCTCCAATTCTTGTTTTAATGTAGGTAAAATAGTCAGAGCTCTCCCAGATTGCGATTTCTCCACTCAAATGGTGGTGTTCTGGAGGAAACAATCAGCTCCTTCATCATTTTCTATTTCTCTCTCTTTTACTGACAGAAGGTTTTGCTTGTTTTTTGTAAGAAAGTTCATGTTCTATTTGGTTCATATTTTAATACATTCTAAAACCGAAATAATCCTTTTTAAGTAAAAGGGTGGGTCAACATACAACTTCTCCACAGTTGCAGTGAGTATTGAGTAAAGCAAGTCTCAAATTCATGGATGGGCCCCTCATTCCTGAGTTAATAGAGAGACTTCACGACCTTAACGAGTGAGCCATTGGCTGACATCCTTATCAGGGTTGGAAGCAGCAGGGATGATAAATCTGTTTTATAGATAAAGAAATTAAACCGCCATAAAAACATGGAGAAGGCTCATCCAACATTTGCAATACTTAACATTTACTGCATTCTTAATATTTGCCAAGCACATGCCTTGTACACCATGTCTAAGCTAATCCTCATAGCAACCCTTGATTTTGTTATTATTGTTATCACCATTTAAAAATTTGAAGCACCTTAGGGCATGTCTTTAGAGCTGTGTATCCAGTAGGCAAAGGAGCCAACATTTGAACTCAGTTGTGTCTGCTTTGAAGACATCACATGAGATGTCTTTAATTTCTTAATTGCCTTCAAATGCAGGAGGAGTAGAATCTTAACAATAGATTAACACTTTTATTCAAAGGCCAGCTAACATAGAAAGGTATTATCAATATGTTCAGAATGTCAACAAATCCGATATTGGCACAGGCAAAACTGAGATGGCTTGACAGTACATGTTCAGTGCCAAAACATGCCTATCAGCCGGCAGGGGTGTCAGGGGTGTGAAGAGTGGCTTATTTTTGTTCGGGAAAGCCCATTGTTAAATTTCAAGAAATTTGTCAAATTAGTTGTCAATTACAGATACTATTAAAAACTACATGATATAAATTTGTAATTAAACAAAGTATATTAAAACAAAGATAAATGCTTAAAACACATTGCTTTGTAAGTATTTTACTTTGCTTTATTATTATCTGTGTTCTTGAGATGATTCACATTGAGTGTTTCTGTACGGCAGAAAAACTGTCTCCCTGCACTGCTGCTCTCTGCCTCTTCCCAACTCCGTTCCATGATGTCTTAGAGTATTTATACCACAGAAATTGGCAAACAGTATAAATCAGGGCTTGATTTATTGTTTTATTGTTTGCCTCATCTTAAGAAAGTGCTGGAGAAAATGTTAATAAATCAAATTAAATTAAAGGTTATGTTACATGGTATGTGGCACAATTGAGGAAATCTTCCAGTATTCAAAAACTTTCATCCAATTCAGGAAAGGAGTTGCTCATATCATTGCCTTGATCAATGAGTAAAGTTTTCAAGTATCTCTACACTATGTCTTTTTTCTTATTCTTTGTTAACATAGCCAAAATTACCGACCAATATTTATGTTGGGATGACATTCATTTGTCAATTGCAACCATAGTTTGACTACAGATAGAAGAGTTTGCAAAAATCAGCAAAAACATCTATGAGAATCCATTGGCTATACACAATTTACAACAGAGATTAACTGACATTTCTGTTTTTGTAAAGTGGGTACTATACTCCTTTATATAAAAAATGCATACTATGCTGATGTTCATACCCACATGCCTGTGGAGTGAGTCTGTGGGGAGCAACGGACATCCCCAAACCCTAGAATCTGGTAGTGAATGAGACGTCAGGATGATTGCGACCTCTGTTCTCACAGAGCTCTGAATCATTCAACTAATAATAGGACATTTAGAATACTTTATCCATCTAACATACTCTTAATTTTTGGAGAAAATATCAGTGTGTAAAAGAGCTGTCATGAACACTAATGAGAATTCCAGATTGTTTCTTTTGCGTTCTTTATCTGCTTTGAATTTAATATCATCCAGGCTCTAGTAGAACCCACTAGGATAGTGAGTGATTCTCCTGAGAATCACTGAAATGGTGTTTTCTCCTTGATCTTGAGACAATGCAGCAGAGAACTCTTCTACCTATAAAAATCCTGTGACCCATGCCCTCCACTGGATGACTGAGGTGGCTGGACTATGTGCAGGTGACTCTGTGGCTGTGTCATGACTCAGAAAAGCTGGTGTAGGGGGTCTGCAGGGATGCATCAGGGCTAAGCCCACACTGTGAAGAGCTTCAGAGCCTGCCTGTGGCTTCCGAGAGTCCTTCTACCAGGACTGGAATGGGAGGAAGATCTCAGCTCCCAGCAACACCTGCTTGGCCAGAAACATTTGCAGGTTGCAGAGCTCCTTTTCCCAGTGAAACAGGCTTTTGTAGCAATTAATAAACAGTGAATGGTCACATTTTATATAAGCAATAAATATACAAAGGAGTCTAGTCTCAGTCGTATTGAACTAGTTTTTGAGGGAGATTATTTGCTTCACATAAGAATATTAAATTTGGGGCAAACAACCTATCCTATTATTTGGTAATGGCAAAGAAAATTTGGTTTTGATCTTAGACAGGTAAAACTGTGAGAAAACAAATGATATTTTCGCAACTTCTAATGAATTGAATTTGAGCTTCATTTTTGTATGTGTTAAATTTTCATTTTCATTTTAGGTTACTGAATCTGCATTTCAAGCAACGTGAGCATTGTTTTTGTTTTCACAAGGTGTGATCCCACACTCATCGCCTCCCTAACATATTTTGAAATCTCAAGTAATAAAACCAAATGTTTTACACTGCTACGTCTCATTACTGTACCTAACGGGAGAGCTAGTAGCCAGCCTCTGAGTCAAAGGTCATAATTAGGTAGGAATATTGGCCCATTCTGCACTGGTGAAATTTAATGAGGCCAAATACAAAGTCCTTCCCAAGCCCAGAAGTAGCTGTGTGGGTCTATGGAGCGCTGTTTGTGCGCAGAAAACCCGGTAAGCTTGATACAGCCCGTCATGACCGGGTGGAGGGCAGCTCGCCCCAGCGATCTGGGCCCTAAGGACACCACAGACAGCCTGCCGAGTGCCGTTCTTATCCTATGTTGACAAAATGAAAAACTTCCAAAAGCAAGGAAACTGGAATGATGAATAGCCTACAAAGGAAAATGTGTTTGTGAAAGGCTGAGGGAGTTAAGGGTGTTTAGACAGTGCGTATAGGACTCTAAGCTGCCTGTAAATATTCACACCACGTTGGCGAGGAAACACATGAAGGTGCGGATCTACCACACAGGCTCTTAAATGATGGATGTAAGACTCCAAGAGCCGATTTTCAGATTAATGGTGACGGGAGCATGCAGGGCAAATCTCTCTGGGGTAGGATGGGTTTCCATCTTGCAAGGGATTTAGGCAATAACTAGACAATCCCTTCATAGAGGAAATTAGAGCCTCAAGAACTGGACCCGAAAGCATTTGTTCCTTTCAAAATACCAAGTCTGTTTTCGTCAAATCCTACTCAGATGTCAAGATCAGAAATCATCATAGCGAGAGAACTGGGCTATAACTCAGGTTGTGAGTAACGCTGAGATCAGAAAATCAAGAAAGGAAATTTGCACAGCACAGGCACACACCTAACACACATGCACACACAAGTGAACATGCATGCACCTAACACACATGCACACATCTGTTACACACATGAACATGCATACACACTCAATACACACACACCTAACACACATGCACACACCTAATACACACGCACACACCTAATACTCAAGTGAACATGCACACACCTGACACACACACACACCTAACACATGCACACACCTAACACGCACACACCTAACACACAAGTGAATATGCACACATCTATTACACACATGAACATGCTTACACCCTTAATAAACACATGCACACACATAATACACATGCACACACCTAACATGCACACACCTAACACACAACTAACACACAAATGAATATGCACTACCTAATACACATGTGTACATCTATTACACATATGAACATGCATACACACTCAATAGACACATGCACATACCTAACATACATGCACACACCTAACACTCAAGTGAACATGCACACACCTAACACACGCACACACCTAACACATGCACACACCTAACACACAAGTGAATATGCACACACCTAATACACATGCACACATCTATTACACACATGAACACACATACACCCTTAATACACACATGCACACACTTAATACACATGCACACACTTAACACTCAAGTGAACATGCACACACCTAACACATGCACACACCTAACACATGCACACACCTAACACACAAATGAATATGCACACACCTAATACACACATGTCACATGTGCACACCCCAATACACACATGAATGCATGGACACACCTAAAACACACATGCACACATCTATTATATACATGAACACACACCCCTAATACACACATGCACACACCTAATACACATAGGGATACACCTACTACACACTGCACACACCTAACATATGTTTTCACACTTACACATCTACTACACACATGCACACAGGGACATACCTGCTACACATGTGCACACACCCAATACACACATGGACTCATGCCTGCACATATTACACATGTATAAACATGCATATACCTAATATACATGTGTACACATGCACACACCTCCTACACAAGTGTGCACACATGCGTACACCTAATACACATGTGCATGCATACACACACCTAATACACACATGAATGTGTTGAATGCATACATGTATACACCTAATACGTACATGCACACCTAATATATATGCACATGCACACATCTAATACACACATACACACATTCAGAGAGAGAGAGAAATAGAGAGAGATGGAGAGATAGAGGAGGGAGAGACACAGAGACAGAGATTGATGGAGAAAAGAGGAGGACAAGGCAAGGCTGAAACGTGTGTGGTCAGATACTGGAAGTCCACGCTGAGAGTCAGAGCTACGAGGCCCTTGGGTACAAGAAGCGTTAACAGAAGATTAAAACAAAGCAAAAAATGTCCCTGGGTTAATCTGCTGGTCAACATCCTTATTTAAAAATAGTTTAAACAGGGCAGTGGGGTGCTGGCCTCATATGCAGGAGGTGGCAGATTGAAACCCAGCCCTGGCCAAAAGCTGTAAAAAAAATAAATAAATAAATAAAAATAAATAAATAAACAGGGCAGTGCCTGTGGCTCAAAGGAGTAGGGCTCCAGCCCCATATATGGGAGGTGGTGGGTTCAAACCCAGCCCTGGTCAAAAACTGAAGAAAAGAAAAATAACTTAAACATAACTATTGGAATTTCCTGTGCAGCAAAGCCCTCTGTTTAAAAGCCGATCCCTTGGGGATGGAAGGGTGTGTGACTACACATTGTCACGTTTGTGTGAAACCCTCCTGTGGTCACACTCTCCACGAGAACAACCATCTCCCTGCACTTCTGGAACCCCAGAATTTTTTCTCTGTATCAGAAAGAAGTGTGCACCACGCTCTGGGTTCTGCGTGTTGACAGCTCCCTGATGTGTGGGCTATCACTTTATCCATCTTTGCCCAGGCAGAGTGCCATCTAAAAGGTGGGTCTGCAGAAACTACTTTCTATGGGTTCACCCAGGAATTGGGAGTCTCAGGGACCCATCCCAGGAGCTGAACTCTCATTTCTTTCACTTCTACTTTGGACCCTCTAGCTTTTGTGGGTCACAGATAAGGAAAAACCACAAATGGGCTAGTGTTGCTCATAATACGCTCAAGATTCGTCACTGAGCCTGTGGGGCCTTGATCCCCGTGTCCCCCAAAGCGGCAGCCACGCTCGCAGGGCACTGCCTGGCGTGAGGTCACGGCTGCAAGGAGAGAATAGGTGAAAGCATTCTTTTCTGTGTCATTTGTTCAGCACTAGATCTGTCACATGAAAAGAAACGAGCAAATCAGTAGAAGAAGACTCAAAAATGACAAGTCTATTCACATAGACCCCACCAGAGGGAAGGTTAGTGTGGCGCTTCCCACTCTGGATGGTTTACATTTTCATTAAGGTAGGGGAGCCACATGTGGGTCATCTCTACTTGACAACTAATTCATTAGCTTCTCATTCAGCACCTGTGAGTAGTAAGGGTTTAAGAACTTACAGAGGCTTTGGGGAAGGTAACAATGTTTCCTATTTTTAAGATGTTTGAAAGCACAATCTACAACTAAAAAACATAAGTAGATAATGATGAAATCCACAGCAAAAGGTCACCAGAGCAGGGACTATACCAACCTCCCTCACTGCCTTCCTGACATTACCTGATACTTGATAGGAGCCCACACGGATGGTTTACTGGTATCAGATGAGGGGTACAGCTCTGACCCATGGAGCAGCCATGGGAAGCTTCAGAGAGGAGACAGAACTGAGCCTGGAACTTCGCGTTGTTTCTTATGTAAGCTAAGCGTAGAAGCTAAATGAAGTTAAGTTCAATCATGTTTACAACTAAACTTAGGCCAACCAGCCCAATCTGCAGGATAGATAGACTGTAATTAGGTAAGACATACCTGGATGAAACCATCACTAAAATTATCACTTGCATCCAATAACTATCAATGGTTCTGGGAAAACGTCTGCTGTAAAAGAGTGCCGATGAATTCCAGAAGATTAAGGTTTAAAAGGTCCCCCTTTTATGATGCATTTACGTCATTGGTGTCACAGATTCTATAAGATGGAAATGGAATTCTGCTACACATTGAAAGTCAGGTAAAAATATTTTAAAAGGGCAGTATTCTCTTAAAACATATACTTTTCTAATAACTTCAATGCAACTGTTTTGCAGAGTTTTGGTTTTCAGAGCGCTCATGAATTTATATTATAATGTCATCACCCTAGTCCTGTTTTTGGCATTCTCTCATTTAAGAACGTCAGCATGGTGCTTCACAGACACACGGCTCTATTGGCTGATTTCCCTCCATTGTTTTCTAGGTGTCCTGATGTGTAGGACCTGCTGTGAGAGTTTTACTACCTGGGGTAGATGGTTGACTCAGCGTGCACGGAGGGGACAGGGGAGAAAATGGGCCAAGATACGGACAGCAGGGGCAGCAGCTCCTGAGTTCAGCTGACCCTGGACATGACCCACCTCTAGACTTCCAGCTACCAAGGAAATAAATTCCTTATTTGTTTAACAAAATATCAATAAACACATTAGTGGAAAATAGCTCAACAGTTGCCAGTTCAATATGGAAACTTTAAGGTACAGTTTTATTGGCATAAGAATTTTCCTGCCTATTTTTTTTTCCCCCCATTTCAACAAAGTATCCAATCATGGAAATATATCTATGGCAAGAAATCACATTTACTAATTTATTTGTTATTTTCTTAATTTGCTTACAGGCTTAGAATTAACATTAATAAATAAATAACTTAATTAATTAATTAAACTGAGCAAGATCCTACACTGTATCAGAACAAGTGCAGCAAGCTGCTGAGAAGAGTGCCGGAAGCCGCAGTATTCCATTTCGCCATGCCTGTGGTGTACAGCAAAGCAAAAGGATAGCCCCCTCCCTGTCTCTACTCCGCAGAAGACTTCGTTCCCTGCCAAAATAAATTTGATAGAGGCAGGGAAAGCAAATGTTTCCCCCAGAAAACATGATCACACACATGCAGAAATATTGTATTATTATAAGGACAAGCACTGTCTATAAAAACATCTCAGCGAGGCAGCGTGACCGGGTAGATGCACCCATCTCACAGTGCCCCCACAATGATTAGGGCAAAAGACATACTGCACAACTTTTAAAATAAGAGCTTAGAGTAATGTTCATAAGGAAGAGAGACAATCGGATGACTGTGGATGGAGTGTAGCCACCCTTCAGACGCGTGGTGGGCTGCACACTCAGGAGCTCCAGCAAATCGAGAAGGTTTTGTGCTAATGCAGCAAAGCTTCATTGGCACTAAGTTGCTCAGCCCACTGGATCTATCTCATCCTTGGGCAAGATCATTGCACTTGATATGCAATGAAAATCACAGCATCACTAGCGATGTCTGCCTTAAATATCATACATGCGTGTGGTACCCAAGGTCTGAATATTTGATAAATAAAGAGAATTACAGACTTTAGTAATATGCAAGGGAGATCTGAGGCCCTACTGGTAGGAGCAATGACCTTAAATGGGCAGCAAAGGTGAGAAAAGGCCAGAAGTGGCTGTGTGACCATCTGCCTGGTTTGTCAGGGACTTCAGGAAAGTCCCACGTCTCTGGGAATCCTTCAATCTGCTCCAGACCAAGACAGCCAGTCACCCAAGGACTCTCCTTAACCTGGCAGTGAGGCCGCATACCCAGTAAGTGAACACAGAGGCCCGCAACACCTCACAAAATGATAACAACATGCGCGTGTGTAATAATCTCGCAGCAAATGTGTCAATGAAGACTTGCTTTTTACCAACCCAACTTGATGGGCCCACGTCCCCGGCCACACAGGCCACCACACATTACTGATGCTGCTCCACTCCGTCCACAATCCATCCAGTTACATCTTTCTTATGAAAATTATTCTATATCCTCATTTAAAAAAATTTTTTTTTCCAAAAACATAGAGGTATATGTGAAAAAAAAGAGGACTTCACAGCAAACTTCACTCCAATCCAGCACCAGTTCCTATGCCCTGCCCTGGAAAGAACAACTATGAATAGTTCAATTCCATTCTGGGTGTGTGTATTCATTGGATGATTATGAGATTAAATGTCTTGCCATATTTTTAGCCAATTTCTTTCCTGTCTGTATATACCTTTTACAACTTTCTATGGAGTTGCTTGTTTTTTCCACATTGATTTGGCGGATTTCTTTCTATACTGTTTTCCATCCAGCCACATTGACCAAATTTGGTTATTATCATCCATGCCAACCTAACACTTAAATTTTCTTTGTTCACAGTATTTTTTCAAAATACATTAATTTAACTGCTAACTGTCACAGTTGTCTTTAAACAATAATTTTAAGGCATGCCATAAGCCTTACATTTTCTAAATTGAAACATATTTAGATAAATTATTAGTCTATGAATAAAGGTGAAATATAAGGCGATTTTACCCACATAATTAATGTCTTGAAATGTCTTCTGTTTCACAAGGAAATAATATAAGCTTAGACTAAATATTTTAAAAATTTCTAAAGTATTTCATAAGAAAGAAATCAGCAGTGCAGTGGCAGTCCAGGGAATTCTAAAACAATAGAATGGATTCGATTTGGGCTTTCTCTAAGTGTTAAAGGGCGTTCATTCTCTCCCATGCATTCTCATTTCTCCTCTCAAGCTTCCTGATAGTATCAAGTGCTTTATAATCTTTATTCCTAAGATCAGTAAATAAGACACATAAAGGTTAAATATTCTTGCAAAGCAATCTAGTGAAGGGAAAGGTTCAGTAGCCAGGGAAATGTAACACAATTTGGGGGGCGAGCAGGGGGGCTCCTGTAAGCCCACTGTCCATTCAGAGAACTCCTTTCTATTACACTGTAGGCACTAGCAACCTGTCAGTCCTGGGTGTCCTTTTGTCTGGGTACAAAATACTTACACATGATTTGTGGGTTTTGTTTAAGTGAAAACTTGCCTTATTTTCTTATCATCCTAAAATTAATGAAAATTACATTTTTATTGCATGAAAAATAGAAGGTTGTTCATCATAAGTTAACAGACTGTTTTGTATACATGCATCCTGGCAGATATTAATAGATGGCTCCTTGTGTTGTTGAAAATCAGGTTTGGCTCCATCGCACCAACATCTGTTTTCTTTGCTGCTATCCATTGCTTCTTACGTAGGTGGTTTTTCTATTACTCTAATTTCCCACCGTCTTGTTTTTAGGCTTAAAATTAGGTGAAATTAGGTCCTATAACTATGTGTAAATATAGATAGACATACATATTTAAAAATTTTTTCATATTAATACGATTAGGCTACACAGTTTGTAATTCTAAGGTTGAAGGCTGAGCCGTAGCTGTGCCCTGCACCCAGGAGGATAGCCGGCAGCCCACACTGGACCTGTCGGTGCCCTGCACTGGGGAGGAGTGCCTGAGCCGTAGCTGTGCCCTGCACCCGGGAGGAGTGCTGGCAGCCTGCGCTGGACCTGTCGGTGCCCTGCACTGGGGAGGAGTGTCTGAGCGGTAGCTGTGCCCTGCACTTGGGAGGAGTGCTGGTAGCCTGCGCTGGACCTGTCGGTGCCCTGCACTGGGGAGGAGTGTCTGAGCGGTAGCTGTGCCCTGCACTCGGGAGGAGTGCTGGCAGCCTGCGCTGGACCTGTTGGGTTGGGTGGGAGTTTATCAAACCCTTCCTCCCTACTAAATTTATTGGACTTTTTCTTTTGTCTGAGCCTGTAGTTGTTAATCTACTAGTTTCAATTTAGTATTGAGTGCATGTGATCCTCAATACATAAATACATACTTACATATTTAAACTTTGAATACAAAACCACAGAGTCAGTGGGGAAAGCATATCCCATAAAGTTGACCAAAGTCCCAGAATATCACCAAGCAATTTCTGTTTTATTTTTTTTTAAAGGACATGAAACAATAAGGCATCCAGAATGCCCTGGGTGAGTTCCTAAAAGAATTACTTTCTATTGTTCACTGCTGATAGTATTTTCTCCAGCATCCGTCCACTCTGAACACTTCCCAGACACAAGTGTGATGGCAGCATCAGCCTGGGCCATCCTGCCACCAGCTTTCTGACACAGTGTAGGTGGCACAACCTGGCTGTTAGTGACACTAGAACCCAGTGCTGCTTCACATCCTGGGCTGTCTTGTTCACACCGGGCTAGCTGAGCTCCAGCAGTCCCGAATTCTACTCTGGTGCCCATCCTGGGATTCAGGTTTCCCCACCGTCTTCAGGCCTCCACCTGCGGGTGTATGTTTTTTCCCTCTGAAGCCATCAGTCGGTCAACACCGCTTACTGCCCACCTATCTATGCAATGTGACAGACGCAAACTAGCAGAGGTCGGCGTAGAGCAGAAGGACCCAGCTAAGAAGACAGATGCCAAACACAAGTTGCCCAATAGTGAAGGGCCCTGCAAAGTGATATAAAAAGGAGAAACGCATAGAGGAGGGTATGGGGAGATTGGAGGACAGAGCAAAGGTTAGCAGGGACAAGGAGGGAAGGGATGGAGGTGGGCATGACTGCAAAAGGGCAACGGGCGGTTCTGGTACAGATGTAGCTGCACGGGGTCTGGGGTGGTCTGCATACTGCCCCCCTGGTCCAGGACTCCAGCGGATGCCTGAAACTGCAGACAGTGTCAAACCCCGTAATCTCTTACACACACACACACACACACACACACACACACACACACTGCTTTTTCTTGTACATACATACCTATGATAAAGTTTAATTTATAAATTAGGCATAGTCAGAGATAAACAGCAATAACTAATAATTAAATAGATCAATTAGAATAACATGCCAGCATCACTACTCTGGTGCTTTAGAGCTATTCTTAAGTAAAAGAGGGGTACCTGAACAGGTACACAGCACCTCAATTGTGACAATTAATCAGATAACCAAGAGGACCCCTAACTGACTAGCAGGCTGGCTACACAGGCAGTGTGCGGTTCACTGGACAAAGGGATGAGTCGTGTCCTGGGAAAGATAGTTCAGGACAGTGAGAGATTTCATTAGACTGCTCAGAATGGTGCACAACTTAAAACGTACAAATTGTTTATTTCTGAAAATAAACATTTCAGAAATTGTTTCTGTATTTAATATTTTTGGACCACACTTGATGGTGTGTAACTGAAACCATGGAAAGTGAAACCACAGGTAAGGGAAACTGCTGTACGCAAAGACACCTGTGTGCTAAAACTGTACACATGAAGCCACGAAGCGTGCGCATGCACACACACACACACACACATACACACGAGTACCTACGGACCAGTGGAAACATGAAGAGGATTGACGGGTCATTTCACTGCCCACATCCTCCTTCTGACACCCTTCTACAGTTTTTAAGGTAACCCCGCTGGTGTCAACAGGGTAAATAATACATAAAATCTCTCTGTGGTATTTTTATAACTGGGAGCAACTCTACAATTGCGTTATCAAGAAGTTCAACTGAAAATGGGAGGGTAGTAAATCAATCTGGTGAATTCAATAACGTTCTTTAAGAAGTCACATTTAAGCTAAGGCCTAGAGTTGTGCATTGCAGACGAAAGCAGCAGTGTGGTCACGGGCCCTGAGGCAGGGAGGCCAACAAGTCGGTGACACCAAGAACAGTCCAGTTTGTTCATCACGGAGGGAGCAGCTGGGGAGCCTCAGTGAGCATCAGGAGTGAAGGGCCGGATTTTGTAGGGCATTGAAGCCATGGAACTCTTTTTGTTTTATTTTTCTCTAAGAGTAATCTGTTTTAAGGAGAAGAGTGATATGATTAGGTAAGTGTTTTTTTCTATTATTTCTCTGGCTGTAAAGTGGAAATTGAATTAGAATTAGGGCACTCTGAGTGGAAGTGGAGAATTAGGGCACTGTGAGTGGAAGTGGAAGTGTGAGTGGAGCAGCTGCAGCAATTGTCAAGGGAGGTCACTGGAGCTGAGCAAAATGATGACCTTGGGGATGGAGAAAGACACGTGGATTGGGAGGGATTCATGATGCAAAAGAGACGGGCTTGGCAATTACTGGATAAGTTTATGTCTTGGGGAGTGGATAGTAAATGTTACTTACTAAAAGCTCAAACACCTGAAAAGAGGCAGGGGCTAAGAGATTGGACAGGAAGGCTAACTTTGGAAAAGCTTTGGAGGTGAGTGTGTTTATGGTATTTTAAAATAGGCCTCCATATAAAAGTTTGAATTTATTTTTATTTCTGCCAGTCAATTTTGATGTAGGAATCACCCATAGTTCTTAGACTTACGTTTTGACAGGTGAGGACTAAGCGTCCTCTCTTTCTCCCCACTGTATTGTGCCCTACAAATGTGACAAGAGCACGTTACCCAAAGATGAAAGAGAAGGTGAATCGCCAGCCTGTGTCAGGAAGCAGTTACAAGAAGAAGAAGCTAGCTGCGGAGCAAGGGGACGGGAAAGCGCCTGTGTGGTTACCAGCAAGGCTGTTATTATATCGGGAAGAAACATGTTCCTTATGATATCACCTTTAATTGGGAATGATGCATAATTATCTGAAAATGTTCAGCTAAACAGAGCCACAGAAATTTAAAAGTTTCTATTCTGCAAAAAATAAAGCTTTTCTTAAAACACTGGAAATTAAATTTCTCTCTCTCTCTCTCTCCAACTTTTGACCAAATTCTCTCTCTCTCTCAAACTTTTGGTCAAATTCCTTCAACTGAATTATTAATGGTTTCTAAGAACAATTTTCCAAGAGACAATTGTATTGCAATGTCATTTCTTGAGGCCATACACGCACTACATATTATGTTAATTTTCTAATGGGGCTCAACATTTATTTATTTTTTATTTTTTTGGGGGGGAGGGCTGAAAATTTTAAAAAACTATGAATGTTAATACTTACATAAAAATATTGCAAACTATTCTGATAAACGTTCACTCAAAGCTTTGCTTATATTACTAACAGCTTTTAAATAATTAGAGAGAGGAACCTGCCCATCACCAGGTACACCGCTGCACATACAATTTACAGCCACGAAGCCATGAGCTGTGACTCCTCAGACGCAGATGTCTCCCGCCATGGCTCCTGTCGTTTCTCTTTCTTGCCACTCATCCTCGCTGAACACTCTTCAGCCACTCTGAGCTTCTTTAGGTCCCTTAATCACGAAGTGTTTTCCTCCCTTTCTAATTTGCTTCTTCCATAGACAGTTCTTCTCAACCCTTTAAGCCTCCAATTCTACGACTTCCCTGACCTAATTCAGATCTGCAGTGCAACAAGCAGAACGCCCAGTTGCTTATCCTTTTGCAATTACCACATCATCTGTTCTCTCTTTCTCTCCCTCGCTTTCTGCTGTGTCTATTTTGTTCTACACAAGGAAAGCAGAGAAACGCTTTTCCTTTACCATTATCAAGTACCCTGCACTTAGGATTGTGCTAATACGGAGCTGATCAAACATGACGTATCAAGCAGATGAGGGAGCCACGGAAGAGTTTAATGGTTTATCCAGATGTTTGGTATGCTTTATAGTTTAAAAATAGAAGTTTTACATTTAGATTTAACATTTACATGTACAATTAAATTATGTTAATTAAATGAATCTTCTTTGCTGGTCATGGAGAAAAATAAGGAAAACTGGAAATATTGATGACATGTTTTAAATTTTTTTTAAGGTGATATTGATGGTACCAGTTTTAAGCTGTATATTCTTGGGTACATTGTGAAACATCTGTCTCCATTTCTTATGTATTAAATAATATTCTTCTTTACTGATAGTTTATGGTAGCTAGAATTCTAAGATGGCCCCATGATCTTTATCCCAATGTCACCCCCAAGATTATGTTACATTACACGATGAAAGACATTGTACGGTTGGAATTAAAGTGACTAATTATTCAACCTTAATTCAGGGAGATTACCTAGGTGGGCCTAACTTAATCACGTGATCCCATTAAAGGTCTCGAGTTTTAACTGGCTGGTAGCAGGAAGAGTTGAACTATGGGAGTTGGGCTTATGTATAATAAGTTCTGGGCTTTGAAGATGGAGGTGTCACAAGACAGGAATGTGGAAGGTCTCTAGAGAGTGAGGGCAGCCCTCAGCTGGGGATCTGTGGGAAACAGCCACAGAAAACCAAATGTATCCAACAACCAGAATGAGTTTAATAGCAGATTTGAGTGGCTGTTGAGAAAACAACCTAGCTGACACCTAACTGAGACCTTATGAAACGCTGGGCTGACAGCCCAGCTGGACTGTGTCCTGGCTCTAACCCACAGGAACTACAAAAGAGTAAGTGTGTGTTGTTTACACAGCAAAGTGTGTGATATGTGTCAGTCATCAAGTGAAAATGAAGATGTGGGTTTCAAGACGACCCGACACAACAAAGGTCAGCCCTCCCTGGCTTTGTGCCTGCACAAGTGTGTGTTATTCAGAGTAATTCCATCCCTTCTTCTGCTATTGAACCATTATTCTGCTGTATATAAATCACATAGACATCAAACCCAAATGGCAAGTTGTTATTTGTCAAGGAATTCTGAACTATGAGTTAATAGGAGCACATAACTCTCTATATTTTATAAATAAGAATAGTCAAAAGACTCCTAGAACTCATATTTGGATCAGTCTCCTACCTCTAATCCAGTGGTCAGGCTTTAGGGGGCAGCTGCAGGACATCTGCAGACCCTTTGCAATTAAATAAGTGCGACAGTAGATAGAAAGACGGGGTATCTTAATACCATATCTAAATATATTAATAATAAATTATACACACATATAAAATTCACATGCTTGCTGATAAAATAAGCAGACCTAAGACATTTTTGAGAAAGAGAGATTTATTCTCAGTATTTTGGGGGGAATGTATGCCTATTTACATTTGATGATTCCCTGTAAAATTCTGTGCAAACTGTAATGAAGTTAGCTTGCTTAATCATGCCTGTTTTGAATAATAGAATTCAGGCAATGATTCTGTAGGCTCATGAAGAAAATACAAATTAGTACTGAAATATATTTTCCGTCATCTAAGAGTTGTATCCACTTCCTAGGCTATCAAAATCATTAAAAGTCCTAGCGAAAACTTTCAGATAAGGAAACACATGCTATAAATCATGGGTTGCTTTAAAATGTCAGCACATCCAGTGTTAAAGCGAAGGAAAACCGAAGTCACGGATGTTATATATCTGAGTAAACTACAACACGGTAGTAAGAATAAGAAAGATGTTTGTGTGTTTTCATCAGTGGGAAAGTGTGTTGCCCCATCAGCTCTTTGATGCCTGTACAGCATCTTGGTTTTTGAGCAAACAGCAGAAGATCACTCTCACTTTTTCCTGTCCTTCTCCCCTGAAGCTGGTTGTACACCTACGAAGAATGTTCTGAACTTCCCTAGAAGCAAGTCATAAGCCTCTTCTGTGAGAAGTGCCGTCCCTATATCCAGAAAAAAAGGAGCAGAAGACGCCAAGAGGCCAAGAGGAATGTGGACTAACCGGCTTTGCCTCCTCTGTCTGAGTCCATTACCATTAGGTTATAATTTTTTCCTCCTAACACATTTCTCCACAACTGTCCAAATTTAGCATAAAAATATTCAGGTTTACCTAGTTTTGAGGGGTCTTGTTTCCTCATAAAGGCTCCCGTGTCACATAAAACTTACATTAAATAAACTTGTACGCGCTCCCTTCTTAGCCTGTCTTTGCTTTGGGAGCCTCAGTCATGAACCTAGGATGGATGAGAACAGGATAATCTTCCTTCCCTACAATTCAAGTTGCACGGAAAATTGTAAGTTCACGATGTCATGCAACTGATTTTGTTTGTTTTTCTGAGAAGCTTTGGGAGATTCATACATACCACTGTGTATGTCACAGGCATTTTGTTACTATTATTCTTAGATTTAACTTCCTTTGAAACAATGGACAAGGATTATCAGGAAATGCACCGAAAATCAGGTCATCAAAAGAGTCTGTCCCAGAAGAGGTGCTTGGAACACATGGCTCTGCTTGTTCCCGGAGATAGAGTAACCCTTTCTAAGAGAGTCCTCCACAGCACATGTGTCGGGAGAAGGAGGGGGTGAGAGGGACACTGCGTACTGGACAGTGCATGGAGCTCACAGGGGAGCTCCTTTCACATTTGAGGAAGGAGAGTTGTGCCTGCAGACTGAATGAGGGACACACGAGCACAGTGGGACCCAGCCAGAAAAATGCGGCACTTCTGCAGATTATTCAGCTGTGCACGTAGCGTTTGAAAGAACAAATTGGCATGGAGTGTTCAGAAGTAGAATGCTGTTACTGAGGTGTTGAGTGTCCCGCAGGACGAATGTGAGGAAATTAAAGTGGCGGCAATTTCTGCCAACAGCCCTCACATCCACAGGCCGGAAATTGTTAATAGGCTTTTGTCGTGCAATTCCACACAGTTATTCTGAGACGTTATGTTCTTTCTTCAGGTGGCAACGTGACTTGGAGAATGTTAGGAACTGAATCTTGGTGCCCCACTCAAAGTTCATATTTTTGAAGCTTTAACACCGTGATGGTTTAGGAGGAGATGCCTGTGGTGGCAATTAGATCTACATAACGTCATGACAGTGGTGTGAAGGGATAGTGGCCTTGTAAGAAAAGACTCCCTACTTCCCTGGCCACCTGTGCCACATGGGGATGACACGGAAGAAGCATCATCAGCATGCCATACTCCACGTTCCAGTACGAACCGGCACTTTAGGATGTCACAGCTTCAGTACCTAAAACATGTGCCTTTTATAAGTGCTTCATTTTTTTCCCCCTCATTAATGAACAAAAATCGTGGTTTTACACCTAATTTGGAATTAAATTTAATTAATAACTCAGTATTGAATTCAAATATTACATGTCTGACCATTTGCAACCAAATCTACTTTCTTCTTGGGTGAGCCCCTGGGTATATTGTGCCTCTTTGATTTTACTAAACCATTTATTGGCTGAATTGAGTTTCTAAACTTTTTCTTATGCAAAAACATTATGAATTTGCCAAATACACACATATGCACAAACCCATTGGGAGTATTTCTTTCAGTGGGTCATTGCTTAAACTACATTTCTTATCCTTAGTCATTTTACATATATGTGTGTGTGTGTGTGTGTACACACAGATACACACAGATACACACATATATATGCTTAAAAATCTATATAAAGATGATCTTAAGATAAAGACATTAAACAAGTGATCATGACACCTAAGCATATAATTTGTGTAAAATATAATCAAATTTAACTGGGTACGTTTTCTTTCAGTTAAAAAATTACATTTCCTGCTATCCCTTTTTTTTTTTTTTCCTTTTATTAAGTCATATACACATAGATCACGAATACATTTATGCATTTGTGGGGTATGATGTGTTGATTTTTTACATAATTTGGAGTGCTTTACATCAAACTAATTAATATAGCTTTCACCTCATCTACTTAATTATTGTGTTAAGACATTTACGTTCTATACTTGATAGATTTGACTTGTACCCTTGCAATATGCTTCATAGGTGTGGTCCCACTGTTTACCCTCCCTCTATCAACCCCCCGCCCCTCCACATCTCTCCTTCATCCTGGGCTATAGTTGTGATCTATCTTTCATCAGAAAGTGTGAGTAATTATAAATTGGTTCCATAAAAGTACTGAGTACACTGGATACTTTTTCTTCCATTCTTGAGAAACTTTAATAAGAAGAATATGTTCCAGCTCCATCCATGTAAACATAAAAGAGGCAAAGTCTCTATCTTTTTTTAATGCTGCATAATATTCCATGGTGTACATATACCACAATATATTAATCAATTCGTGGATCGATGGACACCTGGGCTTCTGCCACGACTTGTCAATTATGAATTGAGCTGCAATGAACAATCAGAACAAGGGATCCCCTTTCACTGTGGGCAAGAGACTTGAACAGAAGCTTCTCTGAAGAAGACAGGTGCGTGGTCTACAGACACATGAAAAAACGCTCGTTATCTTTAATCATCAGAAAAATGCAAATCAAAACCACTTTGAGATATCATCTAACTCCAGTTAGAGTAGCCCAGGTAACAAAATCCCAAAACTATAGATGTTGGCGTGGGTGTAGAGAACAGGGAACACTTCTGCACTGCTGGTGGGAATGCAAGCTAGTACGTTCTTTTTGGAAAGAAGTTTAGAGAACACTCAAGGATCTAAAAGTAGACTTGTCGTTTGATCCTATAGTTCCTCTACTAGGTGTATATCCAAAAGACCCAAAATCACTTTGTAACAAAGATCCTGCCGTTCCTTTTACCTGGAATGCTATGGATCTAAGGTTTTCCTAATGAGAAAAGACAGAAAATCTGAAATGTCCTATAAGAGGCAGATCTGTTCTTTGCCTTTACCTTCCTTAGGCTGCAATGAAGGTGGACACAATAGCTGGAACTACTCCAGCCATCTGGGGACAGGACCATTGTATAAGCCGCACCGCAGACAAATACGATATAGCAGAAGTGGGAGTCTCTGACACCCTAAAGTTGACAGGCTTAGTTTCTGAAGGGCTATTGGCCTAACATCCTCAGGTCCCTGAGAGCTGTCAACCCAGCTCTTTGCTCTGGCAGAGAGCTGGTCACAGCCCTCAACATAACGTCCAGCACAGGAGAGCCTGGGACTGCCTTTTCATGCCCTGGTCATAAGTGAGACCCCATCCTTATGCCATATTCTATTCCCTAGCAATGAGTCAGTAAGTCCCCTCTATCCCATGAGGAGGGATTTATTTACAAGGATAGGAATGCTAGGAGGCAGGATCGTCAGGAGGCGTCCCAGAGTTCACCTCACACAGGCGTAGTCCCGATAAATCAAATTTCCTGAGAAACGTGTTCAGAACAGTTATTAAACACATACCTCATCTTTTCCTGTGATTGTTTTTCTCTCCCCACAGAGAATGTCCAAAGCAAGAAGTGATTGGCTAATAGTATCATAGAATGTAGAGAATCTAGCACATATACACTCAGCTAATTGCATTTTGTAGAATCAATTAGAGAATCTAAAAAAAAGTAATTCAACATTGAGACTCATACAGGTGAATCCTGATCTAAGAAAAGGTTCAGAGCAACTTCTCTGGAGGTCTAGTTCAATATAGAAAAATATTTACATGTCTACTTTTTCAATGATTATAAAGAAAACCTCAATATATTCCATTTTCTTATGGATTATAGTAGAAAATTAAACCTTTCCCCAAACTAGACTAAGATATAAATGTATCATTTATAAAGAAGTAAGAAATTATACATTTATATTTAAAAAAATTAAAGATGTTCTATCTGAGAGCCATATTTCTAACTTAGGTCATATACGAATTTTAACTCTCAATCCTTTTCTTATTAAGTATGTTGATGTCTGCCTAGTTGACCCTAAAAGTATGTTTTAATTAAAAGAGAATAAAGGAAAACAAAAACATTTTCAAAAGTCCCCAAAGAAACATTTTCAAATGGACAAAATTGCTGTTCTCCTAAATGGTGTGCAAGGTACAGAACATCGTCCCCACATTCTGGTTTGTCCCTGAGTTCTAGGAAATCATTTGAGGTTTCTGGTAATTTGAGATAATTGTTTTCTTCAAATGTGATTCAGAAATAAGAAATACTGGCTATCTGCCAGAAAACTTCCCACTTGTTATTTTAAAATGACAAAGTCACTTTTCCCCTGCAGGTCTAAATATACTTTTGAGCCCTCTAGTTTAAAAAAGTATTAATTATTTGTGTGTCTCCTTCTTTATGTAAATAATTGTTCCATTAGAACAGCTAGAATTTCAGGTAGAAAACACTCTATAACTTTAAGAGTTAGATAACAGGTTATTATTCTTAGCTTTGCCTCCATTTCCTTCTCTCAGGAAGGCAAGTGTGATACATTCATCTCTACTTTAGGCAATGTCTTCTCAACTACCCAGAGGGAACGCTTTCTACCCCTCACCCAGTCAAGATGTAGCTGTTTTAGGATATCTATAGGCCACAAAGTGCCATCACCAGCATCTAAATTTGGAGCGTGGCTGTCAGGTCCTCATTAGCATTGCATGGGAAAATGGCTACTTGAAATCACTTGTAGTGCTAATGAAACTGGCTTCTCAACCAGCCCAAGAGATGTAACTATGTGTCCTATTTCAGGCTCTCTCTTTCTCTACCTCCCTAATTTTTATTCAGGCCCTGCTTGTCTACCATCACCCAGCTTCTGGCTTTTTGACTGCTGACTTATTATTTTACAGTCAGTGAAGGAGAGTTTATAGCATCAAATTAACATGACTTTAAAATAATAAGTGACCTGTTAAGAGTTTCAAGCTTGGACTAGAGGCTATAGATGATGGGTATTTCCTACCTCCTCCTGCAAATCCTTTTTGGTAGATGTTAATTTGTTCCATTTGTTACTTTCTCCTTGACCTTGCTGATTTAATAATTGAGGGAAAGAAACCAGCCCAAAGCAGCCAGGTGTTTCCATCTTGCACTGTGATCTCCGTACAAGAACAACAGTTTTTACGGAATGTTTAAACCCGTGCCATGCGTAACAGCTGCCCTCTCATTCGTCCATCACACTGGTGATCAAGTCAACATTCAGGCCTGTTTGTGGTTTTCACAGCATTTTGGAGACGGAAGAGTCAGACACTGACTAGATTATGTTACAGGTTTTCTTGCCCCATTTATTCTTAAAATAGGTCTTGACTGAATGTTGACTGTGCCCTTCCCAAATGCTGTATCTCATCGAATGCCCTTCTGTGTATCACCTGACAAACCAGATCTAAAAATGTATGTATATCAGAATCAGTCCTAATAAGTCCATGTTATTTGATATTTGTTCAGGTAGCACATAAATAAACCAGGTAATACAAGGCGTCAGACTGCAGGCTCCCTGGAATGAGGGATTAGATGGGGGTTCCTTTTCTCTCCAACCCTATCATGTACTTTGATAGCAGCACCACCAGTGGGTTGAATGAATGATAAGTGAATGAGCAAATGGGCGAGTCTTCATCTTTTTCATAATGGAAGAGACTAGAGCAAAAAAGAATGCCACATTTTCTGAATATATTAGCTAGTTTTAGATGCCCAATAAAGTAGCTTTTTTATATAAAATTAAACTGCTTACCGGCTAAGTAAGAGACATGAGTTGTTGGTTTTTTTAAACTCTGATAATGATAGCACTTTTGGGAGACCTCATTAAGCTACACATTTGTAAAATGACTGTGATGCATAAGAGCTTAAAAAACATGCTAGAAGAAGATCATCAGTTTTTTCAATATTTTAAATAATGTTTTCCACAATGCATTGGGATTTGTTACCAGCTTTAAACTTCCTCTTCCCCACAAAATTTCTCCTTTCCATGTTGCAGTGAGGTTACTAGAGAAAGCCAGAATAATGTTGACTGAATTCAAGGCAAATGAACATCATCTGTCTTCAGCCGTTCACCTAGCTCTTTGTTTATTCAGGATATATTTTTCTTACATATTATTTGCACTCCCTCAAATCCCAAAATTCTCCATCAGCCTCTAACTGAATTGAGATGAAGGTAGGAGGTCTTGATTTAAGTTGTCTCAATTTTCTGCTTTTTCTCAAAATATTCCCTTGAGCTCTCCCATTTCTGGACCCATCTAATGGAAAATCCTTCAGAGATGTTCTGGATCCTTCCTCTTGCCCCACCAATCATCTCCGTATCTTTCTGTCCTCATTCCTCTATCTCTAGGCGCTTGACTCTGCCTATGAAATGCTCCCTTGTCCTAAACGCATCCTGCCCGAAACCTTGATTCTTTGCAACATGCAGTCTCTCTCTTTCTCCTTTCCTATCATCAGTCCCCGCCATCTCCCCTTGCTACCCTCATTTCCCCTCCATCTGTTCAATAATGACTTGGAATCTACTCCCACAGTTCATAGGGATTACCCTTCGTAAGGTCTCCGGTAGAATGACATTTTCTCAACCTCTTCCTATTGCTTCTACAATACCTAACTAGTTTATTCTTCCACGAAGTCTCCATGCTCCAGACACGTTGAATAATTACCTGATTTATACTGTCCTTTAAGCCTCTGAGACTTGAAATTCTCCCACTGACTGTATCCAACTATAAAATTTCCTTCTTTACCACAATAGGCCCAGATCAAATGGTTTCTTTTCTGTGAAAATAATCTCTCACAACTTTAGAATTTCAGAGTTTGTAGTTTTACCTCTCTTAAAAAACTATAATTACGTTATTAGCACTCATGCATACGTTACATCTCACTTACTTGTATAATACTGAACTGCAAGAGGGTTGTTAAACTTTATGTATTTTTTTTATCTTTGCACCAATAATGTGATAATCAGGGTTTCGTCAAGCCCTTGGGAGTGCTGCCTGTGGAACTGCTATGTAGTTGCTGATTGAGTGGATGATAACTGCAAACATTTACTGATCAACTGGCTTCTGAAACATACTTACTGGAGATTTCACCACAATGTAAAACATAGTTTTAATGACTGTATGTTTGAGAGCAAATGCATCTTAGCATAAAATTCATTCAAATGAGCTAATTTACCTTTTTTTCATGAAAACCAAAGAAACTTAAGAGTCCTTATACTCTGAATTGCCAGCTTTAGGCAAATCGCAACTAGTCATCTCAACCTAATACTGACCACTCTGGAAAAAGAGACTAAATGTCTATCTTCCAGTGAACACTATGACAACATTGACTTTTGTGCCACAAAAGTCCAACAACTCCAAGTCCCACAACTAGCAGTTATAGCCTTAGTTTTCCTATAGCTTACAACAAAGTCTGTGATCAGAAAAAGTATTTTGGCTTTTTGTATTGACAGTTTGATATGATAGAGCTTTATCTTTGCTATTAGTAAATAGCTAATAGTAAATGCTATCATTTACTATTTCCCATGAAATATCCTAAAATGCATGTTCATCTTTTTTACACCTATATTATATGTAAATGTAAATTTCTACATACGGGGGCTATAGCCCTATAAATATTCATGGATGAATTTTAAAATTTATTCCAAAAATATCTGCTGAGGGCCTGCTGCGTGCAAGGTACTGCTCTGTGCTTTGGGGGATATAATGACAAATTCAACACAAATCCCACTCTTAAGGGACTCACAATATAATAGGGAACATAAGAAGTAGACACAAATAACTCCGGTACATGGTTGACAGATGAAATGCCGAGGGAATTCTTGAAATAATGAGGTACTTTGCACAGCAGGAAGGAGAAAGAAGGTATCACAGAAAATATGGAACTTGAGCTGATCTTTTAACAACTGGCATAATTTGAGCATGAGGGGAAAATGGTTCAAGTAAAGAATGAAAAATGAGAAAAGACAAAGAGACATTTTAGAGTGTTATGTCCCTGTTGTCGGCCTCACTGTGAAGGAAGAATTGGAACACAGAGGGGCAGCAAAGATTGTGCAAGTGACAACTAGAAGACACTTGAAAAGAGATGAGGAATGTCCCCTGGCCTGATTTTATGAAGCCAGTGAGGCCACTGTCTTGAGTCCCTCAAACCTGATGGAGAAGGCTTTTCCCTCTACAGTGACTGTGCTGACCAGTGAGCTCGTCCACCTTGGTGACAATAGCAGGGATCATTCAGGGAAGTGGATACACTCCCTGGGTTAGAAACTTAGCTGGCACAATACAACCCAACTCTAGTGGGGTTAACCTATTTAACAAATTGCTGCATTAATTACATGGTGTGACTTCTTGGGCAGATCATCTTGTTCTCTTTTGGATATTTCACTCTGAAATATCCAGGGATATTTCAGGAAATATCCAGGGAATATCCAGGGAAGCCAGCTGCCATGTTGAAGAACACTCAAGCCAACTTGAGGGGGCATAGCAGGTGAAGTACTGGGGTCTCTTTCCAACAGCCAGCACTGCCTTTCCCATGATGAGGGTGATCTTTCATGGAAGAGGACCCTCTTGCTCCATCTTCGTCTTCAAGATGACTGAACCTTTTAAGAGACCTCAAGCTTAAACCATCATGCTAACATGTTCCCTAAATCTTCTCACATAAATTGTGTGAGTCAGCACTGAGATTTTTTGGGGTAATATGTTATACAATGATTGCTAGAGTATTCTCACCTAAAAGAAAAGGGGAATCACTGACAAGTTACTACTTATTATCATATCTATCATAAGAAAATGTAAGGAAAATTCCTTAACTGGAATTAAGCTTCCAATGTTTGACTGAGATTGTCCCTACAGAGGGAGTGAGGGAAGTTCTAAGGGGCCTATTAGAAGTCACCTGGAGCTGGGAAAAGCTAATTCAAATCATATTTGTCAAACAGAGGCTATGATCAAGCCTCAAAAGTAAATCGTCTGTCTGGTCAAAATGACTAATGAATAGAATTAGGCTACATTCGTTGGGAATAGGGAGAGGGTTTGAAAATCACTGGACAAATATTTATTAACAAAATCATTTTAATATGTCAAATTAGACATATATACAAGTGACATCAGCAGTTGGGCATATGTCTAATGAATGTCAAAACATTGATTGAACCCAAGCTAAATGAGCAGACATTTTAGTGTCTACCTGTGACAAAAAATACTGCCTTTCCAAAAATAGTTTAGAAAGTCTCTAAATAAAAGGATGGTTGTTCCCTTCAAGAAAAGAACAGCTGAACCTGGAGAAGGGAGATAATATGAGTTCCAGTTGCCATATTTAATATTCAAATGTTCATCAAAATAAAAGACCAAATTATACAAAGTGGAAAACACAACCCTTTCAAAGGGAAAGAAATCAATAGAAACCATCCCCAAGAAAGTCAAGACTAAATTAACCGAGTTAAATATGCTCAAAGAGCCAAAGAAAAGCATGAACAAATAACTAAAAGGAACCAGGAAAACAACCCAAAACACAATGACAATATCAATCAAGAGGTGGAAATTGTAAAAAGTAAATGCTATGGACTAACCGCCCCTTCCCCCCAATCACATGATAAAGCCCTAACCCAGATGTGGTGGCCCTGGGAGATGGGGCCCCAGGAGCTAACTAGGTTTAGATGAGGTTGCTAAGGTGGGGCCTGATGCTGGGGTTAGTGCAGTTACCAAGGAAGGGGAAGGGAGGGGGGAGGTTTGGGTGGAGGAAGGGTGATGGGTTGGGCCACATCTATGGTGCATATTTTTATCTATAATAAAAAATAAATAAATAAATAAATAAGAAAAAAAAAACCCAACAAAAAAACAAAATCAAGACACGGGAGAGCTTATTCCTCTTCGTCTCAACATGCACACAGGAAAGAGGTCACATGAGTATAGTGAGGTGCTAGCTGCCTGTCACCTGGAAGATGAGGCCACAGAATGAAGCCTGCTTTGCGACACCTTGATCTGGGGCAGCCACCTTCCAGAACTGTGAGAAATAAGTTTCTCTTGTTCACACCTAGTCTATGGCATTTTGTTATACAGCCTGAATTGACCAATACAGTAACCAAGTAGCCATTCTGGAGCTATAAGTGAAGTAAGTGAAAAATTCACTAGAAAACATCAACAGCAGATAGGAACAGGTGAAAGAAATAATCAACAATTTTAGGATAGAATGATCAAAAATTTCCAACTTGAAAAACAGAAGTATAAAAGCATGAAAAAAGGAGAACAGAGCTTATGGACCAAAAATCCAAGTGGACCTAAAATCTACGTGTTTTGGGAGTCCAAAAAGGAGAGCAGAGAGAAAAAGGGAGACTCAAAATTTGAAGAAATAATAAACAAAATCATTCCAAATTGTTGAAATAAGTGAATGTACACATTCAAGAGTTATTTGTTGAAATAAATGAATCTACATATTAGGAAGGTCTGTGAACCCCAGTAGGATAAACTCAAAGACATCCATCCACCCAGAAATAGCTGTTCAAAATCAGAGACAATTATTGTTCATTGCTGGTGAGACTATAAAGTGGTCTAAAATGGGGGCATTTCCTGGAAAAGTTTAACAAAGGATTGGTGTATGACCCTGTAATTCCATTCATGCATATCCCTCCATCAAAAACAATTCCGATGGCGGCTGAGTAACAGCTTCCCTGTAACTGGGCCTGGCGAATCTGGGGAGACAAGACTCCAGACATCTCTGGCCGGTGGGACCTGCCTACAATCATCCCTTTGAGGACACAGAGAGCCAGCAAGGGACTTCTGGACCCCACGAGGAAGACAAAAACAGTGGAAAACTGGCAAGTGGCTGCGTGGGTTCGATCAACCTAATCACGCCGGCAACCGTGAGTACAAGCAGCAGTGAGACTGCAAACCAGAAAGGCCTTACCTGTGAACTTTTTTGGTGTTCTTGGACTTGG